>JBAMJV010009219.1:82500-167189 GCA_037951105.1 Echinarachnius parma
ATGTAAAAAACAAGGTGACAAAATCAATGGGAATCAATTTCTGGTCCAATAAAATGACTCGCAGGGCCTATATCAGATTTTTCGATTATCCTTGGCCTGGGTTTGGTGTAATATCGCAGCTCTATACCTTGTTTATAGCTTTGAGGCATGATATTCCCGTCCTCCTGACCCAATTTGGATAGTTTTTGTTTTGTTTTTATCGTTAACAAATACAAAATTGGGTCAATCCAGGGAGCCAGGGAGGTATTATAAGAAAGACCCTGTTATTCATATAACATGGCATTTTCTTGGTAAACCTAAGCCTGCTTGCTGATCCACTGCGATTTTCACCCATCTTCATTTTCTCTCATTTATAAAGTGTGTGTACTGCCTCTTGTTATATTAGCTTTTTTTCTTTTTTACTCTGTCTGTTGTTGTTTTTGTCCCCCAAAACGTTGGTTAATCGCAAAAGCGTAAACAGTAAAATTTACTAACTTCGCAGAATTTCAACCGACATTGTTTCATGATATTTTATCCTCATGAATTAATTATGAAGCGTGTTATGATTATGAAATGCACTTTCAATCCATACGTAAATTGTTTCGAGGGCATATAATTTGCAATTTTTTCGATGTAAACAACATACTGACATAATAATAATAATAATACAATATATTTATATAGCGCATCATTATGACATATTTGACCCGTTTTATCCTATTTATTGTAATTTCCACATTATATATATCATTATAATTTTCCCGATGGCAATGGGTTAATTTAAATGTATGTCCCCAAAACGCCTCCAAAGTAACATTTGCATGTTTTAACATTGATGCCCCCAGGTCGTCCCACAACATCACTTAGGCTACTTGTAATGAAGTGGCATTTGAATCGTGTTCACTTGAGAGAAGATTTAAGGAGCTCATATAAATGTGCCTCTGCAGGCTTTTCATTTCCAAAGAGTCAGAGTAAACTATGAAGTTGTGAAAGAATGATTCCTTTTTAAGACATCATTTCGTTCATAACATTGTTATACAATAAAAATAAAATACATATGGAACCTATACGCTTCATGCAATTAACACCGTGCAATTAATATGTACGTATCCACTCCATCCTGAAGTGCATCCGTGCATACATGTGGATCGGTGTTGGGCCATATACCCCGATACTCTCGCTGTTCGTTATTATGAGTACCAAAAGGTTGTCTGTGTTGTTAAGTCTATTAGTATTAATAGCGACCTTATGTAAGTTCGTATTATGATGTGTTATTAATTAGCGATAATTGTGAAAAGAATGATGCTAAATACCGTCAAGGCTTTTTACACTAATACACGTCTACTGCATTAGGGTGATTAGTATAACCCAAATATATTACCTATAGTAAGTTAATTTAAAGGGAAAGTTGAGTTTTGGTAGAGAGGGCGCTAGACTACTTAATTGGTTTGTGAGGTAATGAAAAACTGAGTGTAAAATTTGAAAGAGCATAATATTAAAACAATAAAATCATCTTTGTTTGATCAAAATCGGTTCAGAAACGGCTGAAATATCCATAAATATAACAATTTGTAATAAACCCGGGGCCCGGGTTTATTAGAGAATTTTGAACCAGCCGTTAAAAAATCAAAAAAATGCTTCCTCTTTTCAAAAAAGTTACAAAATAGGTATTTAAATAGTTGTTGGTTATTTCTCTATCTAATCACTATTTCAACAAAGCATCACATGCACAATATTTAATTCAAAATGGTTGAAACCGATGAGTGTTTAGAGAGCGCCCTCTTACGTTTTAACGGCTCTTTTTGAATGATAACATGATCTTTACTACGTCATTTGTAATTTTGTGTTCCTTTCTAGTTTATAACTATTAGTTTGTAATGTAATGATGCAGGTTTTGGTTACTAAAATTCAGTTTCACTAAAACTGTACTCTCCTTACCAGAACTCGACTATCCCTTTAATACGGTATAACACTAATGAAAATGGTGACTCTGTAAGGTATAGTAAGTTGTACCCGCAAGCTGGTATACTAATATCCACAGTACCGATAGGTATAGCATATAGTTAAAGCTCGTTCCATATATTACAGTATACCTTTAGGAACTATGTGGCAAATAATTATGCTAAGTCTACTGCATTTGGTATACTGAAACCTAAACGACCTATAATAAGTTAACGGTGTAACACTGATACAACCATAACGGGTAATATTACGACATTGTTTACATGGTTCGGATAATAAATTGCAGTATTTAGGAAATGCGTTCCAAATATGAAGATGTGTGTATCTTTGTATTCCATTAAAGGGATCGAGTAACTTTGTTGACATGTGCAAAAAGTGATGAGTGGTTGATACAATGTACTATATTGTTGCTATCGGATATGTCCACTGAGTGTAGTGTGAACATTTCAAGTTAAATGGAATCTGATGTTATTTGGCCGAGTAATGAGCAAAAATGCAAAGTGATATTCACTAACTCATTGCACTCACTATGTAAACGGTTTTCGCGGTCCAGTGGATAGTTTAACATCTGAACACTTCAATCGTAAATGTCTTTTTAACGAAAGGGAAGTTTGAACAACCGAATCCTGTCCTATGATTTGTATTGATAATACGAATACACTGCAAGGTATGAGGGAACCGCTGGAATTCAATTATATTTTGAGGATTTGGACAATGTTACTAAGTCCCTTTAATGAACCGGAGAATCATGTTCAATGTCATAGGGCTGTTCTCTTTAAAGTATTCAAGTGCATTATTATAATGCACTTATAATACCGTAGACTCTTCGTCACATTGTTGCACTGTACAGACGTAATGACAATTAATTTATTTATAATACGTTTTGATGATTCTTACAAGTAATCGTATTAATTTTATTGTAATCAACATAATAAACTCAGTATGGACTTCAACTTTAAAGAGAACTACACCCCCAATACCATTTTTTTTATTTGTAAAAAGAGAACAGTTTTAATAGTACAAACCATCAACAAGTTCAGAAAAATCAGGTTTTCAGAAAACTTCATCATAAATTAAGAACTCAACATCTTACTCAATCATCTGTATTCATGGGTCTGCAAAAAAAAATACTAACAGTATTATATATTGCCTAGGAAATTAAGAGGAGGTTTTTAACTTAGGTTCCTGTTATAATAGAATTACACTGTTTCTGCGACCCATGCACATGATTAATGCTTGCTAGCAGTAGACATTATTACACATTTTGGATCGAAATAGTTTTGGAAACAGATATTTATATGGTTATTGCTAGAATGGATTACTAAAACTTATCAATTTGACATAATCAACAATGAATTTGGAAGTAATGTTTGGTTCCCTTTAAGTTCATAGTATGTACCACACACTAATGAGCAGGAGAATTAGCGAAGCACAGTCCCACCATCTGCCCTTTTAACGCTGTCAACATAAATCATTGCAAACGAATGATCACAGGTATATATGCATGACAGCATGACTTGTACTTTCATCATCGCAGATGTTGACATGCGATTCCAGTTGAATGTCTTACTTAGATGCCCCGTCTGTGGCCATATTTAATACAGCATGTCTTTATTGCAAATCGTCAAAAACAATTGGTCGAAGGTTTTCAAGTTTAGTGCACCTTCAACATAAAAAGTTCCTGATGAGGTGTGATGTATGTTTAGAGGATGAATTGGTAAGAAGATCTATACAAAATACATCATAAATATTAATTGTTATCGTATCGACAAATACATTTTAACATGTGCAATCAGACTTCTCGGGGGTGCTTCACATCGATTTTTTTTAGTTGAACCTAAATTCTAAGTGCGACTTAAAATCATAATATTCCATCTGTACAATATTAAAGCATAAGGGAAATAATTTACAAAATAGAGAAATATAATATAGAGTGTGTCTTACATTAACTCGTGCCCCCGCCTGCGCCCCCCCCCCCCCTCCAATCAGTCCGACCACGCTCGCCTACGCCACTGACTGTCCAGAAACGCATTCTCCGCGGATCACTGACTATAGTCACTATACCATCTCTGCACGTGATGTTATCCCAGTCCTAGCGAAGTCACCGAACGCATTTTGGCGCGCACCGCCGCACGCACGTAGTCAGCTGTACTCCAGATCAGACAGACAGAACATCACCTGTTCCATGCAACTCACATTTTCTCCATCTCCATCTCATTTATCGTGCAGTGGTGTAGTGCTTTAACTCATCATCGTCTGCAGTGGACGTACAAGGGATATTGCAGTCCCTGTATGGAGATTGTGTGTATTGATCACTCGGCGTCGTATGAGTTAAGAATACATAACTGACTGAATGTGGCGGAGGTGTCTTTATTATATTACTGATTACTAATTTATCAAGTGATGCGTTCGATATATTGATCAATGTTTAGACACATTATCATTTGAGGATTACAAGTTTGCCGTTATCTCGATTTGAAATTACGTAAGGACCAAGTGCTGGTGGATTGGAAGAGTGTCTGGGGCAGGATTGTACTAGTAAGTGCATCGTATGAACAGAAAATGGTTTTTGGTTTGTTTTTTTCATTATTATCTAAATTTGAAATTGCGTAAGGACAACTGGTGGAAGTTTACCAGAGGCATGATTGTTTTATATAGTAAGTACGTTGTATGAAGAGTAAACTGATATTTAAGTCTATTATCATGATTTTGTTTGAATGTTTATTTTGTTTGAGTACCTTTGGTCTGCGAGTACATTCCTTTCTTCAAAACGATATTTTGTTGTATTGCACGTAGAGATTTATAATACAAGTAACCATTTTGTGTTTACACTTTACGATCCATAATGTCAATAGTCTGTATATGTGGAGTCATTTCATGTTTAGACAACACTGTTTTGGTTTGGTGTAAATACATGTTTGTATACTGTTCAATTCAAATTATCGAATCATATTATTCTATAATTATATTTAACAATGTATTCCATGTACACGGACAAAATAATAAAATCGACATTTGTATGTATTATGAGCCATTGTACTAATATAGCGGCATGGTAGTCTAATGGATTTGTTTGGTATTTACAGTGGATAATGATATTGATTACGAGGTCTGCTGGAATACTTGATCTAAACAACATAAATAAAACGATCGTATTATATCTAAAAACAATGCGACCAGTAATTGATATGTAATTGATATGCTCGGATTATACCAGTGACCGAAACACATGCAAGTATAAGCTTATGTTTGGATATGGCTATATATTTCAAATAAGAGTAAAGCCCGGGGCACACAGAGCCGACTCGACCTGATCCGACTGTTTTTCAGTCGGATCAGCTCAGTAGCGGTGCCTTGACACGACTCCGATTTTGCCAGTCGAGTGACAGTCGGAAGTTAGTCGGGGCCGATTCAACACGATGAATCGGCTCCGACCAACCGGGCCACACTTTATCCTGACTGAAAACCAGTCGGATCGGGTCGAGTCGGCTCTGTCTGCGTGGGGCTTAATGTGATATATATTATTAAAAACGACCTACTGTAGCACGTATTCATTTTGCAATCATTCATTAAGTTGTTGAACAGCATTAAAGCTATTTAAGCTGAGCTTGACGTATACTAAAGTATCAATTATATTAAACAAAAACTACTTTTGCTTCATGCTCAAACAGCATGATTTTAAATATGTATTGAATCAATCTTGTTGACATATTCGATCCGGGGATGATAACGGTTTTGATGTGGCCTTAATGACTCGTGTAGTGTTCACTTTGTAATGACCTTCAACTCTCGTATACATTCATTTTTTTAAAGGGATCTAGTAACTTTGTTGACATGTGCAAAAAGTGTTGAATAGTTGATTCAATGTATATTGTTGTTATATGATATGTCCACGGGGTATTGTGTACAAGATTTAAGTCAAATGGACGTTATCTGGCCGAGTAATGAGCACAAATGCAAAGTGATGTTCACAAACTTATTGCACTCACTCTGTACACGGTTTTCGCGATCCGTTGGATTATTTAACATCTGAACACTTCAATCATAAATATCTTTTTCACGAAAGGGAAATTTGAAAAACCGAAACCTGTCCCATGATTTTATTGTTGATACGAATATATACAACAAGGTATGAGGGAACCGCTAGAATTCCAATTGGATTTTGAGGATTTGGGCAATGTTACCAAGTCCCTTTAAGTGATCTACTCATAGTACGTATTAATTTGCAATCATTTATTACATTGTTGAACAACATTACAAACAGTCTACTTAATCTGAGCTTGATGTATACTAAAGTATCAATTATGTTAAACAAAAAATGTATTTTAATACTTCATGCTCAAACAGCATGATTTTAAATATGTATTTAATCAATCTTGTTGACGTATTCGATCCGGGGATGATGAAGGTTTTGATGTGGCCTCAATGACTCGTGTAATGTTCACTTTATAATGACCTTCAACTGTGGTATACATTCATGTTTTGTTAAAGGAAATGACGATATGCACGCTGCTTGTTTATATGCGTACTTTATACATGTTATAGGCGGGTAGACAGTGGAGCTAAGAGGACTGCAAAATCGGACAAAATCATGTATTTTGGGGATAAAGTCTTACAATTTTGGGGAAAATCATGAACAAATCGGGCTAAATTGCAGTTCATTTCGATTTAGATGTTGGTATAGGTTTTCCCGCTCAATTTTGCACTTTTTTCAATCGAATTCATTTCGGGTCATTCGAATTCGCGCGTTGCCGCGTAATCGTTGGTATCGGTCTTCCAAATTCCGAATAAGTGCATGCGAATTCATGCATACGCACACGCTTTCGTGAATAGACACAGAAGTTCATTTATGGGCATTCGAATTCGCGAATGTGCAGCCAACTGTCAACGGCCTTTCGCGAATTCGAATGACCATTGATGAAAAGGTATGCAATTTGTGCAAATTCACTTGCTCCTACGTGATTTTGAACGACTATTTACGAATTCGAATGCTGCTTTGGTACGGCGATCGCAAATCGCGCGAATTCGTTTGCTCCTATTATCAATTCGATTGACACAATCGCGAAATTGAGCGGGAAAACCTATAGATAAGAAGGATGATATCCAGGTAAAATGTCTCATCTGCCCTGAAATAAGATGTCGTGTGGTATATAATACGTATGGTATAGCAGTTGCGTTCGCGCTCGATTTCACATGGCCTTGAAGTATAGCGCTGCTCTATACTAAGTAAATTGATAGCTTTGCATTTATATGTATACGAGTCCCAGCAGCGCCCTCTAGATGACACGACACACATACTTTAAAAAGGCGTCCGGGCTTCTTTTTGCTTGAACGGAAGTGAACAGGTATATATACCTGGAAAGGGTATTATTCTAATCGGCATTCAATTTGTCCCATGTAATTGTGAATTATCTGTTAATGGCCATGCGGGGTGCTAAACCCCTCCCTTGATGCACCTTAACTGAAAATGTGTGTTTTTTTTTTTTTATGTCGACTGATGTTTTTGTTCATAATTGGTTTCCCTTGAAGTTGGAAGTAAGGCGAAAATCTGTTTCTGTAATTTCTCCCATGTCATGCATGTTATCCAGTAAAATTATTTCCGTTGTAGTATACTTAATTTAAGAGGAAACGAATTATTATGTAACTTATCTGCATAGCTCATTTATGCTAAAACGATTCTTCTTATAAAGCTAATTTGCAATCAGACATGTTTATCAGACAGAGCTGGAAACTTAAATTCAAATAGTATTCGCACCTGCACTGTTACCTTAATTTGCTTGAAAGGATGCTTCTGCAAACGACAATACATCAACCTGTTATATATATTATTTGTCTGTTAATAATGTAGTGGATTTCCATTAACTTTGTTGCTGTTGTTGTTGTTGTTGTTGTTGTTTTTTTTTTTGGGGGGGGGGGGGGGGGCGGGGTTGAAATTTATGCTACCTGCGTGCCTTGTTTCCCCCCTCAGGTTTTTTGAAGAACGGTTGGATGAAATTAGTTTTTTGTTACCTCCAGATATAAAATGGCGGAACTTTGGTCTGAAATGAATGGACTTACGGGCAAATTCTTTTCCGGCGGCGGGGTGCAGGTGTTCTGATGTCCCGTTAATTAATGTGTTAATAATTAATCAATTCATGTATTTATCTATTTCCTCCCATATAGTGTGGATTGCCCTTTCAGCATGATTGGTTTTCAAAGGGTCTTCATGTTTTAACACCCAATATAAATTAAAGCGAAAGTTTAATAAATGGAGCTAGTTCTACATATACACTGTTCACTATCCGAATCATTAGATGCCTCTTATATACCTAAATAATTATTGGCAACTTCAATTTCATCTATATGAGGGGGTGGGGGGGGGGGGGGGGGGCGGAGGAGTGCATTCCCCAACTCCCTGATACGCCCGCCCCTCCCCCCTGTCCACCCCGGTTATAAACCAATCATCTCTAATTGCACACTTCTTCAAGACCCATGTATCATATTGCAGAAACAAGATACGTATAAATTGTGTACGTATACATGATTGCACTCTTGAATATCAACGACAGACTGGCAGTATCCCCAGAGGAAACATTCAGTGATATCTATATATACCCGAACTCGTGACCATATGGTACTTCCCCCGCCTGCGATGACGTCATGTGGTGACCCTACCATGCCCGTGGATATATTATATTAATTATATTATATTATATTATATTAATTATATTATTAACACGATGAATATGATTGGCCTATAACTAAGTTCAGATTGTATTTGAAGTAAACATACGGAACCAGGGCGATAACAGGCGCAAATATTATTTGCATATGACTTTGTTAAGAATTGTGTTTTTTTGTTAATGAAACATACAGTCAAACCTGCCTTAGCAGCCACCTGCTTATGGCCACCCACATGCAGGTCCTGTGGTCACTAAGGCAATGTTTTAATCAATTCCAGGTGAAGCCCAATGTTCTTTGCTTTGTTTGTATGTAAATAATAATGATAGGTTTCTTCTATCATAACAACACTAGTTAGATACATGTACGTATAAAATATAACGGTTTTGTATTCTCCTTCCACACGTCACAATTTTGCGACGCTCCAGCCTGTTTCTCTTTTATTTTCGTATGTGTATATGTGTATGTGCGTGTGTGTGTGTGTGTGTGCGTGTGCGTGCGTGTGTGTGTGTGTGCGTGTGCGTGTGCGTGTGCGTGTGCGTGTGTGTGTGTGTGTGTGTGTGTGTGTGTGTGTGTGTGTGTGTGTGTGTGTGTGTGTGTATATGTGTGTGTGTGTGTGTGTGTGTGTGTGTGTGTATGTGTGCGTGCGTGTGGAGGGCTTATCGTATATCATACATCTCCATATACCATTTATAATTAATACACATTACAGGTTTAAACTATAAACAATTATACTATAAACATACTAAACTAAATGCTGCTTTCTTCTTTTGTTCTGCAGGAACGAAACATTGAAACGCGAACATGAAGGTGATCAACATATTTCGAGCGATCGTCATCGCCCTCGTCGTCGTATTGGTGCTAACGACTGGAACGGAGGCTAAGAGGAAGGGCCGGAATCGCGACGACCCGGGAGATCCCCCCGAGACCACGCCCAGGAGGAAAGGTACGTTGTCATGGAAAATTGTTGATACCACATTGTCAATTCTTTGTACATCTACAAAAGACGATGCGTCTGTGCTTTCGATCGATATAGCAGAATCGTTTCAAAGGCACATTACAAGAAAATCCTTATTATCAATTGTAAACATTTGACTTTATCAGATGAACATGACCAACATACAGAGGGGGATGAAGAAAGCAATATACTATAACATACTACAACGGAACCTATCACAGCGAAATTTCGAAAGGGTGAAACCAAAATCGCTGTCAACTGTAATTTTACGCGGGAAACATGAAATGGTTCTATTGCCATGGAAACAGCTCTGCAATACATCGCTGTTCAGATTCGTCCCGACATTGATGGGATTAGATACGATGCACTAACATGGAAGATTGATGTCTAGTATATTTAGAGCGGGAAATAAAATGCCGGATATTGTATGAAGTTCACTTACACAAGAGACATACTGTATAATAAGAGCTTAGTTCCAAAAGGCGCTAAATCCATTCTCCATAACAATTGAGTTAACGATATCAATACATTAATAATCTACGTAGCTAAGGGCATTCCACATTTTAGGACAAATTGCACAATCAAAATCAATTTATGGAACGATCAATTTTCTAATTCCCATAGGAATGTGTACAAATTTGGACATGGAAACATGTTTTTTCTCCAAAGTTGAAAAAGTGGATTTCGCGCCTTTTGGAATTAAGCTCTTCTCTGACTTTTTGAACGTAGGTGCCCTTTATCACGTCTGCCATGTTTGAAAACTTGTATCGACGGCATATAATATATGCCGTCGATACAATATATGCTGACTATATTATAGTCAGTTTTATTATAATATGGACTCAATAAATTGATGTAAAACTTACAAAAACAGCAGATTGCCATTTCAGAAACTAGATGTCAGTGACATTCATTGTAACATTCTGCAAAAAAAATGTTAAATCCTTGTTAAATTATATAATATGTAAAATGAAATTGTATCAGACATCCGTAGAATAGTCGTAACATATGAAAGTCTGGCGATGTTATTACATAAAGATGTATATCCTTAAAATGTGTATGTATGTGTGGCGTAAAGTAACAAAAGAAAGAGAACAAAAACTGTACTGACACAGAACAAAAACATACAACATATATTTTATTTCGGAAGTTGAATAGATTTGTATAATTATGCCTTCGTTATATGAATAGTTAGCCCATGCATGTACAATGTTAATGGTATGATTTTTGTTTTATCCTATGAACAGTTGTAAGGTTTCTTTATCAAATATGCATTCACGCCCATTTATTTATTACCAGTATACAAATGATGCGCAGGTATGAGTGGGTCGGTAGGAATTGTTTGCACAAGGTAACTATGGAACTGTTAAACACACGAGGCGAAGCCGAGTGGGTTTAGACTAGTTTCCATAGTTACCGCGTGCAAACAATTCCACCGACCCACGAAATAAACTTGCGCATCATCTGTTTTATAGAATGGGCATTGTTACGCCCCCCAAAAAGTCAAAAAATTAAAAATTAGAAAAATTACCGGATGCATGAAATAATTTTACCGGACGCATGAAATTTTTTACTGGACGCATGATTTTTTTACCGGACGCATGAAATTTTTTACCGGACGCATGAATTTTTTACCGGACGCATGAAATTTTTACCGGACGCATGATTTTTTTTACCGGACGCATGACTTTTCATGCATCCAGTACAATTAATTGTCTGCACAAATTTTGCTCTCAACCAATCAGATTGCAGGGATTTATCAACCCATTCTATAATCAGTGATGTAGCACCAGGGGGGGGGGGGGTGGGGGGGGGGGGGGGGGCTTGATTACAGTGCCCGTAATAATTCAATATAAACAAACAACATAAGGAGTGAATGAAGAAGAAAGAATAAATGAAGACAAATATAGTGTGTGTGCGTCCAACAAATAATTTGATAGAAACAATGACAACAACATCTACAAAAATTAAAGAAAAAAACATAGTGTACGGCTTTATAAACAGATGAAGAAAACAAAAACCACACACACAAGGGGAAGAATTTTACGAAATTAACGAAAAACATAAGGTGTGCCCCAAAAATAATGTGTGTGCTCCCAACAATTAGTCCGACCACGCTACGCCACTTGCTCCAGTCACGTAACACCTCCACCGGCCATCATTAGTCGAATCACTTTTCAGCAAAATATAGCAACGTTGTTTCCATTTGTGCATAATTGGCGCCTAGATTCAGGTGGTCGCCATGGTAACGCGGACGGAATCTTTCCTGTCACGTGACACATTTAGATGCTTCTTGACTAACGTCTGACTGCAGGCTGCATGCAATTTATTGTCTTATTACCATAGGAAACGTTTTGACAATAAAGATATAGACAGGGTAACTAACACCTCTTCCTCATATAAACACGTTGCATAATTATGACATTTATGGTTCTAGCTATATGAACATTTTGACCAATTATAATAATAATTAAGATGGTAACTAATGGTTTCGTGTATTTTGATCCGACAGCAATTGATTTCATATGAATTGTCCATAATGGATCAAATATGTACAATATTAATCAACACATTAATACTATCACTAAAATGTATAGCGTTTATTCCTACTCCTAAACCTTAAAGCTGGTCATGCATGGAAAAGTAGAGGGCGCTGTTTGAAATGCTACACTGCTGTTCGCCATTTTGAACTATAGGCTTGTTATAGTGCGCACAGCATCACACTGAGTCAGTGCATATAATTTCACATCGAGCACAAAGCGTTCACGACGAATCCGAACTACCTTCAACCTAGCAATAGCCCTTGACTTTCATTCAACCGAGATGACCTGGAGCAATTATTGTCGGCGGAGCAATTGTCGAGTAACCACATATCCTCATGATGTCCGATATCTATCATTTTGGAGGAAGAGGCTACATATTGTATCATGACGGGAGATCATTTATTATTTGTTATTATGTTTTATCGTAAAAACATCAGACACAACAAATAAATTTACTGTAAATGCACCTTTCGTCTATATATTGCGAAGAACAACTACACGTTTCATCTCATGAAATGGCGTTTTTTTTTCAAAGTAAGAAGTCAAAGTCAATAAGCTTACTATTTCAAAAAAGGTAAAACAGAAAAACCAATTATGACATTTACCATATTCTAACAAATCCCTTCTTCGTCGCAAAAAAAAAAAAAAAATGTGTTCCGATATACAAATCTATACCTGAGGCTGTCCATTATGTTAGAACATAAAGGCGTTGTTCGCTTAGATAACATTTTCAAAAAGGGAAATGTGAGTACGGATATGAAATGCAAGTTATACGCTCACTCAACACCTGAAATATAAATTGCAATAAACAAAGAATACAGCGGCAAACCAGAGCAATTTGGTTATTTATCATGTCTTGCAAATGTGACAATCTAAGACTAATTGTACACTTTCTTTGACCTCGACCTAAATTAAAAACGTGTCGTGTAATATATTGAGGTAATCGTTAATGGATATGCACTGGATTTCAAATCACAAACCCATTTAATAATTAACCTACCGAGAGAAACACATTATCTCATTCTGAGATAATAATCATTCAACCCTCGTCACTATTATCGCTGCTTTTACCATGTTTACAGTCGAGAGGAGGACGGGCAAAATGTGCGCTACAGAAAGGGAAATTAGGAGGAGAAATGGCAGTATCTTAATTGAATTCTCCTTCAAGGTTTTCATGAACTTGAGACTAAAATCGGGGCGTTGCTAAAAGGGGGTCGCCAAAGGGGCATCCGCACCCACCCCTCGTGATAATTTTTACCATCCACTAGCTCGCTTCTCACGTAAGGAAGATTTAATAAATAAATACATAAACAAATACATGACACAATAGTACTAATTAAAACTAAGCTCCAGCCAAGGTTATGTCTGACAAAATTCGGACTTCTTTGATTTTTGTCCCAGCTTCCCCATCGGCGGTAACGTTATCGACCCCCCCCCCCCCCCTCCCCCCACAATCCTCCTCTCTATGTCGCTTTGAACATGGCTTCCTCACTTTAATATTGCAGTTACAGTTATTTCATAAGAAGCGACTGTCCGGACGATGCACACGTCGCTACTCTAAACAGTTATTGTTATTGATGGGGAGAAGGCATCCTAATTTGTGGAACGTCTTGTTCGCATCTGGGTTGATCAATCCAAACGAGCTTGGGCTAATCAATTGCTGATGACAGCGTGTGTTCATCTGCTGTAGGAAATACAGATGAACTATTAACCCTCTGACTGGCATATTAAGCAGCAAACATCTACTAAACCCAGTTCTTTATACAAGTTTTGTTGAACATCCTTGATCTTGTATTCATATATGAATTGAAGCTTGGTAAGAAGTCAGGTTCCTATACAAATATCCATTCCACAGCTGTGTATTGTGTCCATTTTGTACCATTAAATGAACACATCTAATTACGAGTATTTTGACGAGAGTCGAGCACTCAGCATGCTCAGAGGGTTTAACGGAATTATGAACTGTGCCCGAATCCGTTTGCTTGTACTTCGCTGTTCTCTTTTACCTTCTTCTGACATGACTAATAAATCAATGAAACGGGTTTCCGTATATTTTCCTTTGTTTTTTTAGATAAGTATGCATGACTGAAACCGATATTATCCTATGGACAATTTAAATTGTGTCCGACAAGCATATGTCAATGAGTCACCAACTGGCAGTTTGCGTGGTCCTTCATTTCTATGTCACTGGATATTTAGTTAAATATACTCGTAAAACTCTTCTTTGGGTATTCTGACAATCTGTTCACTGTTGTTTACCAGCCTGTGAAATTAATATCTCATGGCACTTCGCATTATCCCAAGGCCATGTTTGATTAACATTAAAGGGATCTGGTAACTTTGACAAACTAGCAAATGGTTGATATATTTCTGTCAATCTGTTCATATATGTCCACTGAGTAATGTGTACAAATTCTATGGTAAATGAATGTCATATGACCGATAAATGATCGAAAATGCAGGATATTCGCTTATTCATTGTATTTACTTTGTACACAGTTATAATTATCCAGTAGATAATTATAAATCTGAATACTTTAAACATTATCTTTATAACGGAAGACAAATTTGGAAAACCGGAAGCTGTTCAATGCTTAATCACCAGAGCTCCAAGTAAGTGTTGAGGATTTTTATAATTTTTCACCGATCTATTCATACTAAAAGTCGATATGTATCAAACTTCCAAAATGCCAGTATATTATGAATCCCTGTACCTCGGTAATCTTGATGTGTTCTGCTTTGTCTGAGCAAAGAAAAAACGCCAAGCTATATATCATATACAAATTATGCAAAAGCATTAATATTTAGCTGTCTCGGCGGCGTGTTTCAGTGTAGATTTCAATGTCCCTTTTAATACGATGTCACGTGAAATGGATAAATGACTGAAAGATGTACGAGATGAATAATGAGAACAATCTAAAAGTAGCGGACAAGAATATCCCTAAAGTGAATATTTAAACGTGGTTAGTGGGCATCGTTTACCAAATCGATGCCGTCCAGTGAACGTTTTCAATGTCCCCATGATGGGTTGTGACTGGCTCAACGACTAAAAGATGTATGTGGTGAATAGAGAACTATCTAAAAAGTGGCAGAGAAGTATAATCCTAAAGTGAATATTTCAACATGATTTGGCATCGGTTACGCAATTCGAGCCCGTCAAGTGGCTATTTGAGCGTTCCAGTGAATGTTCTTTTTTGTCAATGTCCCATTAGGGTTAATGCCCAGGGGGGGGGGGGGGGGGGGGGGGGGGACACACGCCAACATGACTGGCTACGCATCCGCGTCCAAAAACAAAGCATCGAAAGGGTATCATTTTTATTTTCTATACGGCGTCGTCGACGTTTTCCTTTTAAAATGCGTGGTTTTCAGCACTCACCGACAAAAAGCCCAAACAGGGAGCATTACGCCATTTAGGGGTGTAAACTTACGATGGTGCGATACGCCATTTCGGGTCCATTTCAGAGGTTGATGGACACGGGTGGGTGGTATTTTTGTATGAGAGTTTCCCCTGGTGTTAATGACTGGGTCAAGGAGTGAAAGATGTATGTGGTGAATGGGCTATACGATTTAATAATAGTGGACAAGTATAACCGCAAAGTGATAATTAAAACACGGTCATGCAGTTGGATTCGTTTACGCTTGGGATTACGCAAATCAAGGCTGCCCAGTGAATACTGTATTTTGAGCGTTCTAGTGCATGTTTCCAATGTCCTCATGATGGTTTGTGACTGGCTCAACGACTGAAAGATGTATGTGGTGAATGGGAAACGATCTAAACATTGTTAGTTGGATTAGTTCACCGCTACCATGTCTACGCTACTCAAGTCGATTCAGTGACTATTGGTATGTTTCAACGTCCCACTCAAGATTTCATGTTAACCGTTTCGATGGCAAAATAGATGCGTTTTAGTCCCTTCACGTATGAGCTACGAATTGGCAAGTTTAGGGAACGCAATGAAGCGAGGCTATTTTGTGGCAATTTCGTGGCTAAGCCGTGGTAATACGTGACGATACGTGACAGTGCTGGGTTTTCGTGCCACTTACGGGAAGGCAGAGCAAACATTTGAAAATGTTAAAAATTCTGCCAGGACATGGCTATTGTTATCAGCTCTACCTTGCCGTAAGTGGCACGAACACACAGTTCTGCTAGGTATTTGCCACGGAATAGCCACGAAATTGCCACTGATAGCCCCGGTATATTACATTCCACAAAAATGGCAATACGTTGATCTTACGGGAAGGTTTTACGGGGATGTGTGACTATATAAGATAAATGGGGAACGAACGTGGCTATTTTGTATAGTTACGTGGCCAAGGTAACCTCAAGTTTCAATGTCCGGTGATGAATTCAGCTGAACTGGCTCAAAATATAGCAAAAAGCAAAAGCAATAATAGAAGAAGAAAAAATCTAGCACGTAATCAGTGAACTTATATACTCTCCAAAATAAATATTTACTTTAAATTGCCTTCTAAAAGACCTTTTAATATCCGAATTATCATCAGAGAATCATCAAGAAAGACGTGTGATTTTAACGAGAAAGCCATGCATCAGCAATATACGAACAACTCGTAAATAATGACCAACTAATGAGCTAAACTTCATTGTTATTACCGCGTGTTCTTCTGTCGCGAGAGCCATATTGTGTCTCAGGAGATTTGCTAACGACCCTCTTCTCGAATTTTAATTAAATGGTCGACACAAGGGTAGCAATCTATTAACAACTGTATTATAACATCAGGTGAATTATTAGACAAATACATTAGTATAATATAGTACGTAGTACTTTCAGATGTTTTTGAGATATTGTGAACCCAAAACAATTTTTAGTTGGACCCATAAAATATTGAGTTTAATTGAATTGTATAGAAGCTATGGAGTTAACGGTTTTCAATAACTATAATGAAGATTTTTTCCAGAAGTTTTTCCAGAAGTAAAGTGGTATTTAAGACTTAAATCAAATAGCAATAAAATTGTAAGATTGTTTAGAATAATGTGTGATAGTTTCATAGAAAAAAACAAACATTGTCTACCTAATTTAAAAGTGAAAATTTATGTCAGATTTTATCATATGTATTTTGACTAGAATCGAAAAGAGTTTCGAACCGTTTTTTTTCCATTCAGTTATGTATATCTCAATTATGAGACATTGAACATAATCAAAACCCATGTTATTCTTATATTACCCTTATTAGCCGCACAACATTAACAATGTACAATAAGAACGGTCAAGCTCAAAGTGACATTGGTTAAATTTGACAAGTTTGGTGGATCAATTTAATACATTGCAGGTTCTCGCCATATCGTCACTGTTACTATTTGAACACGACATCATCATATACTAGACTATGATCGAGTCCCTCACTGGCAAATATATAGCGCCACTTACGAGAGAGATATGCACAACGCGACGAGGAAGACTGGTCTGCACAACATTATGATGGCAGCGATCAATGATGTTATGTAGATCACTGATGTTATGCAGATCTCTCTCGTTGGCGGCGCTTTCGAGGGTCTAGATTATAGACTAGCATCATACTAGATAAATGATATAAACCACAACATTCCACATGTTGTCATTATTTTCCTGAAGGTGATCAAATTAAATGTTTTCACAGACTGTACGTTTTATCACATATATAGTTTCATCATGAGGAGAGCTAGAATGTTAATAATTAGATAATCAGCCGTCTTTCTTGGAATCATGTTGACATTTAGAGCAGCAATGAGAAACGCACGTGGACCGTCTAGAAACGATATTATACAAGGGTGTCTGATTAAAAACAACTTAAAGGGATCTAGTAATTTTGATGACATGTGGGCAATTCCACGCCAAAGTGGACATTTGACCAAAAATTTTACAAGCATTTTTATGATACAAATTTGGTATCAAATCAAAGCTTAAATTCTATATTTTTTTAATTCAATGAGAAAATTTTAGTTTTACATAATTTTAGTTGTTTTTTTATAATAACTTTATAACCATAATTGAACCCCACAAATTTGACATTTTTGTGAAAAAGTGTTTTGATCCTGTGTTTGTTTTATATTTCCCCAGTTAAGCCTAAAACACATTATTCTGACTCCTGAGATATGACCATTTTGTAAAATAGTAAATTTGTATGATTAATTTGATTTGTTATGCTTCAATGACTTCTTATTTTCAGCCTATGAAAATGTCCTTCCGTTACCGAAAAATCAATATTTTTAATTTTGTGGCTCACATACTTGTTAGAGAGCAGACCAATCTTCAGTGCAAAGCAAGTTCAAGTAGGCCTTCCCATTGCTAACAATTGTATTACTCATTGTTTCTTCGTTAATTAATAAATAACAAAAGAAAATGTCCTTCCGTTACCATACAATGGTAACAGATGGACAAGGTACCTCATATTACATATTATGACAACATTTATGTTCAAAAATTGGTCTCTCATATATGAAAACCCAAAATAATGAGACAATACCTACAATGGCCAGCTATCAGTGGCGTAGCGTGGTCAGACTAGTAATTTTCTGTGTTTCAACCAATCAGATTTGTGCATTTAGAACATTTGATCTGGCTCACAATTGATTTTATCTCTTTCTGCAACAGGGCCCTTGTACCATGATGCCATTTGTCTGGATTTCTATTGTATGGGGATTAGTAGGTCTATTTAACTGTGGTGAGCCAGGGTGTGAATAGGCTCTGATCATGACTTTGAATAGGTCTTTTTTTTACACAATACACCCCTATAGAATTCTTGGACATGGGTGTAGGTCTAAAATAATTAAATTTTACATGAAATTTGCAAACTAAAAACAAGGCTGTAGAAAAAGCAAGAAATAACATATCTCCAATTCTTTCATATATTGTAGAAATTATATCAAGCCAAGATTTAAGCAAACAAATTTCTCAACATTATTTGATCCACGAGGTAAAACGGAAGGTCAAAATCTAAGGTCAAAGGTTATCGTATCCAAACTCGCTCATGCATGAACACAAATGGCATAAATGGATTGCACATAACATCCCCAGTCCAATGACACCTTTACAAAATAAATTGACCCAACGGTTAATGGACAATGGCCATTTGAAAAATGGTGCCCACGCCCATTTCTTACAAAACTCCCCCATATAAGAATCGACCATAGCGCCAAAACCATTGGGCGGATTGGGCTAAAACTTAAATATTTGCGCTTTTAAAGGTTGAAATATCATACATACCAAATATTAGCAAATTTGAAGGGGGCTGCGATGAAAATTTTCTATTTTTTTAAAGGTGATTTGACATGGAATGACCCTACTGTGTCATATCATACATTATAGTCCATTATGTCCTTCCGTTACCGAACATTGGTCCGCTTTGTGTGAAATAACTCAAATATCTGCGGACAAATTTTAATCAAAGAACAAGTAAATTCTTCTTAACCCTTCAGAGAATGAAATGTGTACCCTTAAAATATTTTGTATTATTTAATATCACAGAGTTTTAGTTAAAACTGATTTGATAACAAAACCTTTTCCATTTTAGTGTCCTTCCGTTACCGACCTCATTTGTATGCATATTCAATAATGTGCGGAGATAAAAAAAATTAAAAAAATTATGGGACCTTAAAACTGTATGTTTTGGAAGTATTGTTATCAAAATAGACGGTTCTAACAACACAAGTATTTAAAAATGTCTTTCTTAAAGTTGACAATTTGTGTCTGAGTGTCCTTCCGTTACCATGGACTGACCATGAATAAGAGCCATTGGAGCATGAAATATAGTAAGAAAAAAAAGAAATGTAAATGCTTGTGATGTCCATATGCTATCTATGATACAAACTCATTTTAGACCACAAAAGAGATGTTTCCTTCTCATAAATGGTCTTTAAATTTCAAAATTAATTTTATTGTACAATTCCAATAGACTTTTCAGAGGTCCTTCCGTTACCGTCCTTCCGTTACCGAACACTGGAGTAATTAATTTCGCATAATTAATATACCAACGTAGATATTTTTCTTAAAAGGTGGTGTTATACTCTGTGAACATAAGGAAATTGACTAGTAGCCAACTTAACATGATAAACCTCGTAACTTCACAGAGATTGGGTCATAACTAAAAAACTTGAAAATCCATGTCCATTTTGCCGTCCTTCCGTTACCGGCCTCATTAGTGTCCATATCTAATTTACATAATGCGGTCAAAATTTTAGAAATAGTGGAAATCAAAGGTGTCCCAACAAGGATCAAAGACATGCCATTTAGAATAAAAAATCAAAAGCAGGATCCTGGAATTATTTGATTGAAGTTCCCAAATTGTGTCTGAATGTCCTTCCGTTACCGTGGAATTGCCCATGTGCCAAAAGTGATGAAATGGTTGATAAAATGTATAATTTTGTGATCTTATATGTCCACTTAGTAATGTGTTCAAATTTCATGCTTAATGGATGTAATATAGCCGAGTAATGAGCGAAATGCAAGGTGATAATATTTGCCAGCCCATTGCACTCAGCCACTGCTCACTCGTAGATAGTGTTTCTCCTGTGGAAATTACAAATCCATACACTTCAATCGTAAAAATCTTTTTAACAAAAGTGAAAAAAAAAACCCTGTTCGATGCTTCTATTGGTAATACAAATTATGAGAGTACCATTAGATTTCTGATGAGGGTTGGTTCATTTGGACAATGTTACTAGGGACTGCATCGTCTCGTCTCGCTTTTAATCATGTTCATACGCATGTCGTCCGTTTAGTTATAAGCTATTATGTAAGAGTCGCGCCTTGTTATGTAGACCAATCCGGTTTCAAGTCTATATAATAGCGTCGGCCATAACTGGGGGGCTTCCAACAACAAATTTGATCAGGTTTTAACCGTTATGCAACATGTCAGATGCATTATTGTCTCCTAAACAATCAGTGTGGTTCTAAGAGACCTTTGTTCAGCATGATAGACATGCTTGAAGCCCCCCAGTTATGGCAGACGCTAGACTTGAAACCGGATTGGTCTATAAGACATTGCGTAATTTGACGATGCTATAACTTTAAAAACTGTTTCCATATCTACAGTAGATACAACATTGTTCGTAATAACCGGTATTAATAAGGTTCGCTTTATATAGGGCCTAATACCATACAATATCATCTCTAAGCGATTTACATTAATCCCTGGTCATAGGATACAACGTCAGCCCGCACATACTGCGTATATATACCATCTCCATTCCCTGGGGAACTTAACATCAAAGCGGCTCATGGACATTGAGGAGATCATTCACATAAAGCCTTTCACCTCCTACCAAGTCCCCATGAAAACACCATAGAGAGTAGCAACAATGGATTCATTTTCTTGCTGAAGTACAAACGCAGTGGTATGGCATACACAGGGTTCGAACTCGGAATCTCAAGATTAGAAAACGCGCTCTATAATACCAATTTAGCCACGCAACAATTGATCCTATAGAAGCGTAGCCACGGTCTTCAACCCCGGGGGGTCTGTCCTCATAGAAAGGGGGGTATCATGCGTGACCAAGGACTTGCCAAAAGCACCCTAAACGAGTATTTGCGTGGTGCAAAAAATACACCCTAAGCAAGTATGATTATCGGTAATTTGATACCCTAAGCAAGTAATCAATTTTGTGTAAACCCCTAAGCAAGTATTTTTGATACCCTAAGCAAGTAATCATTTTTTTGTAAACCCCTAAGCAAGTTATAACTATTTTTGATACCCTAAGCAAGTAAGCTGAGTTTTTGAGACCCTAAACGAGTAATTCATCTTTTTGATACCCTAAACGAGTAATTCATCAGCCTAAAATAGATACCCTATTTCCTGATTTTGGGTGATTTTGAGACCCTAAACGAGATACTCGAGTATCTCGCCTGATCGTGAAAAACCACCCTAATTACTCGTTTTCTTGGTCACGCATGATACCCCCCTTTCAATGAGGACAGACCCCCCCCCCCCCCCCCCCGGGTCTTCAGCGGATAATTATGACTCTCTGATTGGCTATATTCTACATATCTTTTGGCAGCTGTACCTGGGATTATTTATATTAATGATAATAATATTAACAATGACTTTTTAGTACTAAATAATTATGTTCAACAGGTTTTTATATCTCGTATTACACAATGCCTTTGTGCACCATTGAATACCACCCCCTCCTTTTGTCCATATAGCCATCGATCTTGGTGGAATATGCTTCTCTGGATATTTTACTTACTTCGCACGTCGTCTCCACTTTAAGTTGGTCTGCTGGCGTTGCTAGGAATTGATGGGGGAAATAAAAGCATAACAAGATTTGCTGACGATAGTTGGATATCTTGATCTTCGGTAGATGTTGAACTACTGTGTTTGTAATTCATTTTTTAGGAAATTAATTGTTCAAATTTCATTAACTAATTCTTCAAGGTAGCTCATTGTTTTTTACCTCTCATTAGTTTTTTCATTGCATCTCTAAATTTCGATCGGTTTCCAGGAACTGTCAGCTGACAATTTAATTACTTATACCCTCATTCATCACTAATATACATGTATGTAACAAAAATGTATGCATTAAACACTTGACAACGAGATTTCGTATTTCCCATAGAGTTGATATACATGGTAAACCGGGTTCCCCTGAGCAATGGGTTAAACTATAGTTATGCGAGATTATATCATTTAAAATCAAAAGAGTTTTACATTCGATTAACCTAAATATATCAAACATGACCAAAATACAGTAATTTGTGCAAGTTATATCAACGCATACGATAATAAGATAAGGTCTTTCCAAGTACACATAATAATGATTATGATTGCAAGATTAAAAAGCATAACGACCTACCTCACTTGCGTTTTTCATTTCTGCGCTTAATTTTAACATTTTTTTTCTTAGAATAGTCAATAATTTAATTAATGCATGTCATCGCTATGTTCTAATATGCAATTTAAATGTATATGCGATCGAAGCGGATGAACTATAAAGAAAATGGTAACTAATCAATGTGGTTCTATTAATCGTATATTAATCGTAACTTCAAAATAAATATTGCAATATGCAATTGGCAATGAGCGACGCACTGAAAAAGGCATTCTTTGTTATGATACTTTGTAGGCCTCATATTGCAGTATTTTCATATGTGGCACCTTTTGCATTTCCAGCCGAACTCCTCAAAGAAATGCATAGGTTACATAACTCATATTTTGCCACGGGTTGCCCCTCGTGTGAATCAATGTCATCCTCTGCCTAACAAAATGTAACAACAATGTGAGCTGGGCAATTCATGGATTCTAGTCAGGTACACAAATAAACGCATAATAAATGGAGAAAACAATCTCCGATCATAAAACATGAGAAGAGCGTATGCCCAATATTACCTCACATAGAGAAAATCATCCGCTATCACCGCGATGTTTATTATCTTGGATGACTGCAACACGGTCCACTGGACCCCCTTTATTGAAATTGTGGATTTATCATGATCCATGGCGTAGCGACTACAAGTCGGAATCAGCGAAACCGCAGCCCCCCCCCCCCCCCCCCCCCAACCCCCCTCCTACGACACACCCCTCCAGCCCGATTTGGATATACGAATAACTAACGTTAATAAAAACAAAGTAACACTTTCTAGCCGATGTCGTCCGCATATGAACATAATGTCCTCGCTTCACATCACATACGCCGCATCCAGCCCCCTTCACCCACCCCCTGTCCCCGTTTGTCTTGTTTCAATGGCTACACCCCACTAATGCCGATGGTGTATGATCATATAAAGCGTTATTACATCCGTGCTGTCACGCAACATAGCCTAATATATATACGACGATGATATATCATGTAGAGGACAAATGACGTACCATCCCATCCTATCTAATAAATTGGCTTGTTGACACATTTTCAAGGCCAATCTGTTGTGTATATTTCCTAAAACACTACCCAATATTACACCGTAATGCTACCAAGGCATGCTTGCAAACGAATGTCAGTCTTGTTCAAGCACTACGTATTTTATAATGGTTTTGTTGCCATGCTATAGTTCTACATTTCAACGCGATTATATTTCTTGTTTGTTTGTTTGTTTGTTTGTGTATATTTCACGTCGATCTTCGAATCACTTTACCATGTTTTGCTTGTTTTTTGTTTGTTTGTACGTTTGTATATTTCACGTCGATCTTAAAATCCCCTTTTCATCATGTTAACCTTCAGGTGAGCGTGTCATACTCTCTCCGTCGTGTGTTTATTATCGCACTCATTTCGTTGAGTACTCGGAGATACCCTGTCTCTTTGTTTGGCAAAGAGAATAAGAGAATGGCATCCATAACCTTGTTTGATTTGTCTCCTCTCTTCCCCCAATCTCTCCAGACCTCGTACTTCCTTCATCTTGTCCAATGCATTACATCAGTACTTCCTTCTGGATGTGTTTATCGTCTCACTGATTTCTCTATACTCGGGGATGTACCTGTCTCTTTATTTTGCTTAAACAACATGTCTGCATCCGTAAACTTGTTTTATTTTCCCTTCCCACAGTGATGTAGCGTAACCCCTGATTGGGGGATGTGTGGGGGGGGGGGGGGGGGGGGTAAGGCACGTTAATTATTGGGGGCACACCTTATGTATTTATATCTTTATTATTTTGTTGTATTATTTATTCTATTATACGGATGTTCACCTTACGTTTGTAAGTGTTTTTTTTTTAGTTGGGGGCGCACACCTGTGCCCCCCCCCCCCCGTACCTACACCACTGCCTACCTATCCCCAAATCTCTCCACACATCGTACTTTCTTCACCTTGTCGTTTATGCATCTCATACTTTCTCTCTAAAGTGTTTATTATCCCACCTGCCTTCCCGTCTGGCGTAGACTCGCGGTTTACCCGAGGCATATTGAAATAGCCATTTGACCGCAAATTTCATTAGATGTACTATTCACAGTGGCGTGCAATGTAGCTAGATAAAGGCCCCGTTGGTTGGAGACAGCGATACAATCGATTGTAAAGTTGCAATTCATTGCAAGTCAGGTACTGTTAATAAATGCGCAAATCTGATTGGTTCAAGTGTGCATATTATCTGACTATTAATTCCAATTTTTAACAATCGATTGCAGCTCTCTCTGCAACGGAGCCAAGGCCACATAACATTAAAGGGGTAGTTGAGTTTTGGTAGAGAGGGCGCTGCACATCACAATTTTTTTATGAGGTAATGAAAAACTGAGTGTCGAATTTGAGAGAACATGCAGTTTTAATGGCAGAATAAACTTTATTTGGTCAAAATCGACCCAGAAACGGCTGAAATATCAATAAAGATATCTGATCTTATAATTATTTGGGGCCCAAATAATTAGATGATTTTTTCAACAACAAAAAGTTAGACACTTTACAGGCATCCCTTTAACTACATCATGTACATTGTATGCTCCTTTGGTCATGTAATTGGACATAAAATATAAAGAATGACAACTTCTGAGTGCGACCCATATTCCACACAGTACCAATTTCACAATCAATTGAGAAAGAGAAGGGCGCTTCTCTCACTTCTGAGATAATCATACATAAAGTTTGGGAGCCTTGTTTCTACATTAGAAACCTAATATAGCTCTTGTTTATGTTTGATAGATATTCCCCAAATTATTAAAATCTTTATCTGAAAAAAAGAATTGGCATCTCATAGAGATGGCCTCTGGTGTACACAATAATTATACCCAGAACATAACTAAGCCCAAAATCGACTTTACGACATTATGGCCCTCACTCGATGACGCAATCGTGTTCGACGTATCCTTGTCGATCAGTGTTCAATAAGAACTGGCGTAGATTTACGGTTGTGGAATATCAATGTGGAAATACTTTAATGCGTTCTAGGTTGTGGGATGTTTATATGCCTTATTTTTACTCAATTTTATTCCAGGGATTTTATTTCAAATACGGTAGATCATATTCAACTAGTACACTTTGAGATGATAATGTGTCTATTTATTGGAAATAATTATGGAAATGTGTGTTGCACATAATAAAAAGAAACCCGTCTCCAATAATGCCAAGACTAAATTGTGGCTGTCTCAATACTGTTATGTGTTATACTGTTATACTGTTACCCTTTAAACCTCTGATTTTAGAATATTCATTTGACTACCCATGCCCTGCACCTCGTTCAAGTGCAAGATCTTCATCATTAAAATCATCAATTCATGTTCATGATTTTCTTTTCTTTGCAGTCAAGTCGAAAAAGGTGGTAACGACAAACGGTCGCAATGCCGAGCGCGGACACGGCGGCAGAAGGCCATCTACAGTGGTCGCCGTGCCGAACGCACCACCTGCTGAACCCGTGGTCGCTCCGGAGGTCGAGTCTCAGAAGAACAGGAAGCGCGGCGGGAAAGACAATCGCAAGCGAGGTCGTGAGGGGAAGCGTCTTCGGGAGGAAGAGGCGGCGGCGGCGGCGGCGGCGGTGGCGGCGGCGGCGGCGGCGCCCGTGGAGGAGGTCAGAGATAGGTCTGCCGCCAAGAACAAGAAAGGCAGGAACCAACAGAATAATTACAAGAGAAAAGACATCAGCAGCACCAAGACAAACACCAACAGCAACAAGAACGGTAAGAATGGTGATCGGAGAAACAAGCCGAACAAGAAGCAGAAGCAGAGTCGCGACGACGCTATGTCGATGTCGACGATGACTGGAAGTGTGCGCGTGCCGGGGCTGATCTTCCCCGAGAGCGAGCCGACGACCACGGAGACCATCATGGACAACCAACATCTCGAAGTAGACGTCCAGCAAGACGCCACGACGGCCGGGAAGCGAGACTCGAAGAAGCACCATAGTCGGAATCGAGAAGGGAAGCGGATGAAGGGGAGGGTGGACGAGGCACGAGCCGAGGAGATGGGTGCGATCGAGAAGGCGAGAAAGGAGTTGAAGAAGCAGGAGAGGAATGAGAAGAAGAAACAACGCAAGGAGAATGCTGTCGTCGACGAACGTAAGTTAACAAAATAATGTTGACCCTTTCCTTTACGTTCTTTCATTAAACAAGATGAATAATGAATAATGATTGCAGGGGAATTAACTCCTATCCTTTTGACTTACAGGATGTGATGAGAGCATAACTACTATCATTGCTAGTCACTTATTTCCTCATGAATATTCCCGATTACAAAAATAATCAATATTTTATGGACCACTGTCGTCTGCTTTCAATGCCCGTAGGAGGCGGCCATTTCTTCAACTACTCGCGGTGAAATGACGTGGCAGGCGGAGAACACAATAGCATTATCGTAACCCGCTATTGTGTTCTCCGCCTGACACGTCATTTCACCGCGAGAAGTTGAAGAAATGGCCGCCTCCTGTTGGCATTGAAAGCAGACGACAGTGGGCTATAATTAATATTGATTATGTTCATTATTGGAAATATTCATGAGGAAATAAGTGACTAGAAATGACAGGAGTTATGCTCTCATCACATCCAGTAAGTCAAAAGGATAGGAGTTAATTCCCCTTTAAAGGAGCAATAATAACGTTGAACTAACTCATTAGTGGGCCTGCAAACCAAATAAATAACCCTATTTTAACACATTCAAATATCCTTTGGTCAATATTCCAGCCTGAGTTTCTATCTAGAAAGAACTATAACAACATAAAATTGCACGTTTCCACCAGTTGTGACTACTAAGCCCTGCCCTTTAAAGTTCGTATTTTTTAGAGGCGTGGCCAAATGACGTTATTTCAGGCAGGAGTTGCATATATCTGAAGATTTGTCTACAGATAAAAAGCCTTTTGATGATGGACCAACCTTCAATATACTTTTACTTTGTGTAAAGGGGCAGTCTTATAATATTTTGGAGCTAACTTTAGTTACAGTCAAACTTGACTTAGTGACCACCTGTATATAGCAGCCATCCTTTTTTTTAAATAATGACCAGTATAAGTTTTTCCTGCAAAGAATAGCAGTGTTTTAAAACCTGTCTGTAGAGGTCACCTATCTGCAGTGGCCACTTTTATTGTTTCCCTCACCTCATGTTGTAGCCACTATACACAGGTTTTGACTGTATACTTGTTTCAAATTAACATACAATTTACTTCTTCCCCTTATGTGGTTATTATACACAGGTTCGACTGTATAATACGTTTAAATTAACATGCATTTTTAACTTTATTTCGTTTATGTTTATATACAGCCGAGGAGGAATCAATGACCGTAAACCCGACACCTTCCCCCGCCGGGGCTGGGGTTAGACTGACTCCCTCAGGCCCGCCACAGACCACACAGCAACAAGTAGTACAGGTATACATGACACATTTATGATGATTGCTCATTTCTGTTTCTCTCTACCAAGTTAAGTTTCAATTTTACATATCTGGATAACAAAGAGTGTTATTCTTTCTCTACACCAGCAGTTTAGGTGTTTGTATCCATTGCTTTCTTAACACTGGTTGCACCTACAAAGAGTGATATTCTTGCTCTACACCAGCAGTTTAGGTTTTTTATATCCATTGCTTTCTTAACACTGGTTGCACCTACAAAGAGTGATATTCTTGCTCTACACCAGCAGTTTAGGTGTTTATATCCATTGCTTTCTTAACACTGGTTGCACCTACAAAGAGTGATATTCTTGCTTTACACCAGCAGTTTAGGTGTTTATATCCATTGCTTTCTTAACACTGGTTGCACCTACAAAGAGTGATATTCTTGCTTTACACCAGCAGTTTAGGTGTTTATATCCATTGCTTTCTTAACACTGGTTGCACCTACAAAGTGCCTGTCTGGAATACTCTCCCGGGAGTAGAAAATGTGCACTTTGTGCGCTGTATCGGGTTGATTATTATTGTTCATTATCCAAGGGACCCCATGGAAGATCAGCCATGTCTACGCGGCGCTGAATGGGCCTTCCCTCCGAATCCGTTGTATTTATATTCAGTGAATTATGTACTATTATTTGTCCTATACTCTGTAATGTTTTAAATTTTGATTTCAGGAAGAAACAAAATAAGTAAATGGAATAAATATTGAAATAGTTTATCCTCCCGTAACTTGCTTCTCCCCCATATAGGACGAGGCCGAAGCTGTAAGCCCCAATAAAAAGCCCAAGAAGACGAAAGCAAACCAGAAACAGAACCAGAACCAAGACCAAAACCAAGACCAAGAACCTGAAAGGGAAATTATTTCCGACAAGGAGTTGGAGAGAACGGAAAAGCGGATACAGCGACTCGAGAGAAAGATGTCGCGAATGGGACACAGGAGGAAGAATGCCACGAGAAACACTTGTGATGACCACAATAATTGCGGTGTTGGTAAGTATATTCTTTTCCCTTTTTTTTGGGGGGGGGGGGGGGGGGGGTGGTAGTCTTTATAGTTGGTAATGGTAATTTTGTAGTTCTTCATTGCTTAGACAATGGCTTAGATGAAAAATAGCCGCATGAAAGATTCAAATTATTCCACAGTATATTCGCGTTTGTGCGTCTGTTATGATGATGTGGTGTCATGGAGAAAGAACATGCAATGATATTCATGCCAGTGATGGTCGAACTAGTTGCGTGGTGTCGTTAAGTTCGTAGAGTTTCTTATTGTCTATAAAGAACATCGTCATAAGATGCCGCCACCCAAATAAGAGGGTACTCACTGCCGTATTGACGTAAGGAGACGTCATATTACCCAAAAGAAGACACAAACAAGCGAACATCTTTAAAGTACCTACATGACTGGTACAAAGAGATAATTACTCTTACATTAATTTTTTAAGTGATCTATTAACTTCATGATATTTTTCCCCAAAGTAAAAGTTGAGACTGCAGTCATATAATATACCAATATCATTGTAAACTTCTCCTGAATGATGTGTGATAGTTTCATACAAAAGAAAATGTTTAATACCTAGTCACAAAAAGTATAATTGTATGTCAGATTGTATCACCCACCTACCTATAGATTTCAACTTCGATCGAAGAGCGTTCGTGGAACGATTTTCATTCAATCATAAATATCTCCATATATAATAAGGGAGACATTTTAAAAATCGAAACCAATTTCCCAATTACCCATGAGCCAACTAACAAGATGTAAGGCAAATGTGAAAGCTCCTAGTGATATTAGTTAAATTTGACAAAGGTAATGGATCACTAAATATGTCTTAAACTTTCTAGACGTATGTCTGTTCTTAAAGACATTCTGAATGAAATTATAAATTGAAATAATCAATATAATTGAACCATTGAAGACGTTTTGTAGATCTATAGAAGTAAGAGGGGGTGAATTAAAGCCGACTTGGAGCGATCTTGCGATAAACACTCTACTTATAGAACATAGAAGCCTTAATCAGGTCCAATCAGGGGCGGTGGCCAGAGCAGGAAAAGTGTCTTCGTGATCAACAGATTAATGTCGATTTCTTCTAAGGATTCCTTTTTATTATGTTCCCTTTAGTAGTGAAGAGGTGGATCGTAACTGATAAGCACCTATGCTTGATCTGTTTGTAGTACAATTTGAAAACAATTCCTTCGGCGTTATTCGTACATGTATCGTGATTTCTTTTAAAGTAATTAATCATACTTAGACGTAACTGATTCATTAAGTTCCCCTGTTTGCGTGAACAGGCAGATAATTACATGCGTCAGAAAAAAATAGAATGATGTAATGCATGTATTGTTTTGTTTTATTTTCCAGGTTATTTGCAAATGTGCACTGATGTACTAAATGTTGAGACTTACTTATTCTCCAAAAATCAAAAGTGAAGCGTAAAATTTAAACAAGAACAATGTATGTTGTTCACAATGTATAGGAAACATTAAAAGGGAGAATGTCCATCTCACATGACATCTGTTGTTTTTTCCTTCTCAAAAATCACGAATTTTGCATTAGCTGTCTCTTCATCTCTTTTTTGCGATAGTTTGCTGACTTTGCTCTCCCCCTCTCTGATTATCCTTCTTTCTCACCGGCTCACTCTATCACTTTCCAGGCCAGTGCTGTATATCCATCTCCCACTCTAAAGGTAAACTGGTCGCAGACTTTGTTTAACTGAGGTGTCGCATACATCTACTGCGATAGTCTGCTCTCTCTTTCTCATTCTGTATTTTCTCATTCACTCACTTTCCAGGCCAGTGCTGTATGCTGAAGAGAGGCAAAAAGGTGTGTCACGTGGTCAACAAACCGGAAGGACATAATTGCGTTCACACCTGCATGTGTAGCCAAGGTAAATATTAAAAGCCTGCAAGGGGGTGTAGCGCCACATGCCCCCCTCCCCTCCCCTAGTAATTCAATCCAAGAATAATAAGGATAACATCCTGTACAAGGTAAACAAAAATACATAGAGGGTGCTCCCAATACTTTGCATGTCCCCCAATCAGTCTGACCACGTTACGCTACTGTAAATGCGAAGGGTGTGGCTATAGGGTGAAATCATTAAGCTGGGGGGGGAGGGGGGGGGGGGGGGGGGGAGGAATCAACTGAAGAGGCAGTCTCTGCAAATTATAACTGCATCCTCTAAGTAAAGTACCAAGGTGATGACATGACACTTTTTGCTATACTGGTACTAAACAACTTGTCCTTTGGTTCGGACCTTTGAGCATGTTGAGAGTGCATGGGTTGGAGCTGGACGATTGCCTTCTTAGCACCCTCTAAGACAGACATCTCTGGCTTGTCTGACATTGTTCTAGAAACATCACCCATGGCAATGAATAGTGGGGTGTACCGTTACATATTGAATGTCGTTGGTTGATGCAGGTGCAACATCATGCAAGGAGAAAATGCATGCATGTGTCTAGGTATTCGCACGTGCGTGTTAATTTGTGTTTGGCTGTGTAGTTTAATATAGGTTTTCCCGTCCATTTTAACACTTTTGTTATTCAATTTGTATAAATTTGTACTTCAATTTCGTTCCGAGAAGCCTAGAATGTGCCATTGTCAACTGACTCAACATCAACTTCGTCTATTGTCAACCAATTTCACAAAAGTCCATTGAATTTAGTAATTTGTCACACATTATCGTGCAGTACAATTCAAATTTGTCAGTCACAGATGTGTTCAGCAACCGACGAATTGGAATTGTAATCGTCGTAAATGCGCGACGGACGACTAAATTGAATGGACTTTTTGTGAAATTGGTCGTGGCATTGGCATGTTCTCGACTAATCGGGACGAAATTGAAATACACATTTCCTTAACTGAATGAAAGAATTTTTCAAAATGGACGGGAAAACCAATTGAATTGTATGTATGTATGTATGTAACAAAAAATATTTCGTAAGTCGTGAACAATTATTATGAAGTCCACTTCTTCTTCGCCTCAATGAATGTGATGGATGGCACAGTTCATGCGAGTCATGTATCAATTTAATAGTTATTATTCAACATGAAATCATTCTTGATTGTAATGTTCAATTTTGTCTGAACCGGTGAATGCGTGAATCACACAATAAAGCTGAAGCCCTGGTCACAATGAAACCCACGATTATTTGTTTTCTTACGAAATGTACGTTTTCTGTCGTGGTTAAATTTTGTACGACTGCCGTGGAAGTGGTCAGAATGAAATACTAGATGCTTTCACGTCAATAACAGACAGTTAATTCAGAAACTTTCGTTGGTAATCTAGAAGTAACCTGAGAGCATCGTGCGAATTTCGTAATATCATCGCACTAAGTAGTTGATTTCGTACGAATTGCTTGCACATATCTCGCGACAATCTCACGAATGACGTGCGATTGCCGTGAGATTGACGCAAGAAAATACACCAAGCTGTTTAGCATCCACAACATGTCATTGTTTCGTACGAATGTTGTTTTATTGTCTTATGATGTTATCACGACACCAGTACGACACAAATTTAGTGGATCTGTCTTGGCATAAAATAGGGTGCGTCGCACGACACCGGAATATTCGTACGACTGTCGTACAACATCGCAACAAGCCACACAACCCCCAAAATGTTTGCCGTGAACCTGTCGTTGGTCCATAGTCACCAGGGCTTAACAGTTTAATACCACCATTTCATCAGTTTATGTCACGATATTAATGTAGCAATTTTATTCAAATTATTAAATATGAAATCGCTGTTGATACTATATATATTGTTATATAATTATATTTATATATTTAATTTCCTGATTAGGTCTAGAATGCGTGGGTCACAAACAGAAGCAGAAATCGCTCAACAAGGGGCAATGCCAGAGACCAGAATATGTGACGGAAGTGGTCGCAGAGGGCGCTATGACGGAAGGGACGCATACAGAGGCGGCTGCCAACCAACTACCACTGTAGACAAAAAGACAAAATGAGTTGTCTCGTTTTTTTGTGTATTATTAATATTTATTCATTTTTTTCCTATTGATCATTTGACTACAGGCATACAAGCCATCAAGTATAGACAGTAAACTGTCATGTACTAATACATGAACATTGTATGATCTAACAATTTCGGGGTTTAATGTAGTCATCAGTTTTTGCCATCATTTTTTATCGAATTTTTGCTAACAAATATAATAGAGAAAAAAATAGAATAGTCTTGTAATTATGTACAGTTGTAATTTATCAGAAATCACTTAAGGCGATGCATTGGTCTCAAAACGGATAAACAAGAGATAATTAGACAATCTAATTTTCCATACATTTAAGGAAATGTAAGTGTGCGAATTGAGATATATTCAATTCCTTTCGTTTATTTGGCGTTTATTAGTTAATATTTGCGTTTATTTGTATTCCTTAGTCCCAGGTTTTGTATTATGTTATTTTTTAATTATCTCGATACATATAGCATCTACATGGCTGTACACATTTTGGTGTTTTGCAGATAGAGGCACGATTTTATTATTTGTATTCTTGAACAATCCAGGGCTCTTGACAGTATTACTATATTAAAATTTAGAATTATGATTTAGTTTATTAGCATTCCGACTGCATTTTGAAAAACTGTTGTCATAGTTACCGAAAGGTGTTATGCAGTTCGCAGCTATGAATATTATTATAGTGGATTAGTGTGAATTTTATTTTAATATCCTTCATGTGTGTTTAGTATTTATTGCGTAAGTATACCCCAATGCCTATAATAATATGTTCATTAGTTATAGTTCCCTACTATGTATTCAAAAAGAAATAAGAAACATAATGTACAGAGACTATAAATTATGAAAGGTATTAGACGTAAGTCTGGCGTGTATGAAGCAATATTCAGTAAAACTACATGAATAACATTATATTACTGTATTCCCAGTATGCTTTAATACATAAAAGCGATTAGTTGCAAAATGTAATAATCACAATTTGTTCACATTTTTAAAGTAGCTCGGATACGCAGATCAGACGCATGGTATCATGTTGGCGAAATACACATTCATTACCTTCAGTGTTATTGAATAATTAGCGATTAAGTTGTAATTTACACCAATCGTACACAGCGTTTGAAATATCAGCGATACCATCTAGTTGGTTTTGCTTATCCCTTTCTTTCAGTTATACCAAGCTTAAAATGGTTTATAACCAATATGATTCAATGTTTTTATTATTTGATGTAGTCACTTTAATTTTACGAGTTGTTTGTGTTGAATGCCTCCAATAATATAAGTATGGGACGGTTGTAGAATAGGGACATTATACGCATTATAAATTATACAATGTAAATATAAAAAGTAAACCTATTAATACTACTTAGATTGTGATAATGCGTATTAATTATAATGAGACAAGTATGCTGAGAGTCTACCTTGTATAGCCTGATGACCACCTTTTAGCCTAATGACCACTCGTTGTATTCAGTATACATTAATGAGTGTTTTTACATGTTATTTGTACACAGACCGCATGCTTGATTTGGCTGTTTTTATTCAGCGTGTTATTCTTGACGTTTAGATAATTATGTAGCGCAAATTTCAATGTAAGTGAACATAATAATTAATTAGGGCGACAATTTCGATTATTTAATGTTGAAGTTATTAATTCACTTGATTAAGATGACGTGAAGTGTAGCACTTTTCCACTTTGCTTCCTTTAAGTACCTATAGTACTTTAAGTTTTTACAAAGTCTTAACAAAAATATGTGTGTTTTACTTTTAAAATGTTTTGATTATGTATGGGCTTTTTTTAATAGAGTGCACAATTTGTAATATCCACTCGTATTGCTATAACTTGCTGAAGTTTGATTTTGGCTGCTGGCGTACTTATTCGTAAATAATAAGAAAAACAACTGTTTATGAGAGAAATTAATAAGTCAATAAAGCAAGTTTCATGATAACAACATCGAGTTGAAGGTACCTCATAACGTTTGAATAAAACACGCAAGCAGACATCAGAGAAAATATGCAATTCTCTTTGGATTTCCTTATACATGTAATGTCATTGTGATTGTGTTTTAATTTCAAATAGCCATTGAATTCCTCCTTTATAATTCAAACTGATAGAACATAATTGATGTACATGTAAGTATTCCACCATGTTGTGTTGATTGATGTTCATCTTTTCAATAACATTCCAATTAATTCTTGATCTTGCTTAGATCCACATATTTACAGTTGTACTTTTTTTTTTACTGTTTACCTTTTATTTGTCGTGTAGCTACTTTTGAATCATTCCGTGTGTTCTATTTAAGTGTTGGGTGTTAAATTTTATGGTTCTAATCCCTTTAAGTTTTGTAAATTTCAATTCTGTTAACATTTTGAAGTGGTGGAACATGAATATAAGTTATGGTGATGATTTTAAATTTGGTTTTCAAATCTTAAAGTAACTGGGTTGTCGTGTTATCAAGCGATTTTCAAAGAGCTAATATGGAGCCGCCATGTTTAAAGGGATCTAGTAACATTGCCAACATTCACACAACTTACCTATAACCCGAGTAGTGCTCTCATGCCTCATTTTAATCGTATTTAGCAGTAGAAATATGCATATAGAGCAGGTTTAGGTTTTCCGAACGTCTCTGTCGTTATACAAATAATTATGTATGGTTGACGTGTTCAGGTTTTAAATTCTCTACTGGATATTTATAACTGTGTACAAAGTAAGTGCAGTGAGTTAGCAAATACCACTTTGCATTTTCGCTCATTACTCGGTCATATGACATTCCGTTCATTTACCGTGGGATTTTCACAAATCACTCAGTGGGCATAATAAGTTCACAAAAATACTAATTGAACCATTACTCAGATTTTGCACATGTCAACAAAGTTACTAGATCCCTATATACACTAGTAGAATGGGTTCCAAATAGAAATTGATATTGTACCATCATTAATATTCCAAATAACTATAATATTGCTTTGATTTTTAGTAGCTCAGTCATTATTCTATCTGGGAATTTTTATTTCATAATATTGTTAACATTTGGCTAACAACTCATTAAGTAGCTTTAAATGACATTAACAATAGCATTAGCGATTTTCTAACTGTCGTTCTCAGATTATTTGATTTCATATTTGCGGTATATGAATTTAGTATGATGTGTAATTATTCTGTCTAGGCTGTTTCGTATTATTTTGTTTCAGTGTGATTTTATTGATTTTCATATGAAGTAAAACACCCATAGACAAAAAAAAAACATCACAATGTATATTCTGTTTTGATATGAGTTGTCGTTTAGTTTATTAAAGTCAATTTCATATCATTTTTAAACGCAGCAAGGTTTTCTAGCTTGTAGCTAGCACCATTGCAGCCGATTGCAGCCGAATCAGAATTTTGATAACTTTTGCGACAGTAACAAATAACAGTTTTTCTTTTACTTGCCCTAGTACGTAATGTATGCACCGAAATGGTGGGCAATCTAGAATACTCATGAAAGTGGTGATGATAAATTATGATTGTGACAATGGAAATTATGCTATTTATAATGATGATGATGATGATGGTGATGATGATAATGATGATGATGATGATGATGCTGATGATGATGATGATAATGATGATGATGCTGATGATGATGATGATGCTGATGACGATGATGATGATGACGATGATGACGATGATGCTGATGATGGTGATGATGGTAATGGTGATGGTGATGGTGATGGTGATGTTAATGATGATGATGATGATGATGATGATAATGGCGATGATGTCGATGGTGACGATGTGACGATGATGACGATGATGATGATGATGACATTACAGAACAAAATTAATATTATTGAAATTGGATATGAATGCCCATTGCAAAATATAAAAAATCGCCCCTGCCAAAACTCGAACCTGGAATCTCCTGCTTCGTTGTCAGCTGCCTTATCCATTGAGGCCACAAGGCCGCTGTTTGCTATCAACGTAATGTAACTAATGTTAACACTACTTAACAAAATATTATTCAATTATAAAATTAATAGACTGAGTCGCGCTTGGATTTAAAACGTTAATCCTTAAATTAAAATCTAAAATTTAGCCGCCATCAAACACGGTCAATATAAAACCAAGAATTTAAAAGTGGAGCTGGTAGTTTGCATGTTCTAATAAAAATGGTTAATCGTATTGTTCAGCGAGTCTATCAAGCTTTTCGCCAGGTTATACTGTTGCTTCAAAGTTAGTTATAACCCTATATGCCTTCCACTTGTTTCCAATTCAGTGGTGGAATATTTGAACACTGACCCGACCTTAAAGGGGAATTAACCCTTATCCTTTTGACTTACTGGATGTGATGAGAGCATAACTCTTGTCATTTCTAGTCACTTATTTCCTCATGAATATTCCCAATAATGAAAATAATCAATATTTTATGGCCCACTGTCGTCTGCTTTCAATGCCAACAGGAGGCGGCCATTTCTTCAACTTCTCGCGGTGAAATGACGTGTCAGGCGGAGAACACAATAGCGGGTTACGATAATGCTATTGTGTTCTCCGCCTGTCACGTCATTTCACCGCGAGTAGTTTGACGAAATGGCCGCCTCCTATGGGCATTGAAAGCAGACGACAGTGGTCCATAAAATATGGATTATGTTTGTAATCGGGAATATTCATGAGGAAATAAGTGACTAGCAATGATAGGATAAGGGTTAATTCCCCTTTAATGAGTCCCCTTTGATGCAATCCGTACGAGTGACTATGACGCTCATTACGAACGACTGGCCCTGTGGCCCAATCATGGATAAGGCATCTGACTACGAATCAGGGGATTCCAGGTTCGAGTCCTGGCAGGGTCGCCTTTTTTGTTATTTTATTTAAACTATTGAATTAATTAGCGAAACGGTAAAATTTGTTAAAGACAGCGGCCCTGTGGCCCAATGGATAAGGCATCTGACTACGAATCAGGGGATTCCAGGTTCGAGTCCTGGCAGGGTCGTATTTTTTATGTCAATGTTTACGTGTAGAGCGATGGAAGAAAGTTGAATCATTTGCAGGAAATGTGAACAATTTGAAGTCACGATTTCTGATTAGATTACGTTAATTCATTGCAGATAAAGCAAAGTGAGAAAAGTATCAGTTGCGTCCAACAGGAATGTTTCTCAAGTCGTCAATGATATTTAAGCTTCCATTGTCCTAAATTTTTTTAACCAAACACAACAGATAGAGAATGTAACATTACAGAGTTAAGTGCGCCTGTGGGGTTTCCAGCTATAGTTCAAGTCCTTACACATCCATCTTTGAACACTTCCGTTGTTCCTTGTTGTCGTATAATATATGGTCATGCGTCATGAGGTCGCCTCCTTTTGCGTTACATGCCGATTTTGGATTCTGCGAAACAATGTTACAGTTGAGAGCAAATATTTTCTGAATAACTCCCCCTATCCTATCAAAAGTATACATTTTCTAAAAGGAAATTTCACAAGGAATCCAAATATGCGCTCATAAATAATATTAGGGGTATACTTATTTGTGTATATTGACCAAAATGTGAAATTTTTATTCAAGTTATCGAGGTCAATATTTTCCATGATAATTTTTTCTGAGGTAGCTCTAGACAACAAATGATAATGTTTTCATGTAGAGCACACTTAGACCTTTACAACAATATAATATTGTATGGGGTTCATGATTATTTTGTGGGAGATATTTTCATTCATATTTATTGATAAAAATGTTAAAAAAATAATCAATCATTTTCACTATGCAAGAGTCACTTAAGGATTAGAATATAAAGTGCAGGCCTAAATGAATTGAGAAATAATACAATTTCATAAGTAAGCTTTAATATGATACCAAATTTGTGTTCTTACACCTTTCATTTGAAAAGATATAAACGTTTTTACAAACAAAGTCACAAAATGTTTCAGTCCAGATCGTGTCCCAAAGCCCCCCATAGAGTTTGTACAGGTAACGCCCAATTTTCTATGTTTGTGTGTATTTAGTTTGAAAACAAACCAGCAGAAACACTTTTAAATGATTACAAATTATAGTTCAATGTTTAAGCTTTCATTTGATACCAACATTGAAGCTATACACCTAGTGTTCACAAAGTTATTGACGTTTTAGGAAAAAAATGCACTTTGAGAGGCATTTTCCCGTTGACTTTGTACACGGGCGCCGCTTCCTGCGGCGCGGCGCCGCTTCCTGTGCAGGCCTCAGGCTTTAACCTTCAAAGGGCAGTATCTCGATCTTAAATAGAGGTATATCTTTGAAACTTTGCAGAATGATAGCATTTTGAAAGCCCTTTCAAATGATACCAAATTTGTTAATAAAGAATTTTCGGTTTTTAAAATATGAAGTAAAATGCAAAAAAAAATCCCCAAAATGTAACGGTGCCGGCCTTTTTGGGAGGCGAGTTCATGACACACGACCATATAATTAGCAAGATTCGCGTTTGTATAGTTCATCAGCATCAACACCATCAGCATCAGCATCATCATCGCCGTTTTCGTCATTGAATTCATCATCAGCAACAGCATCAGCATCATCAGCACCGTGTAATCATAATCATTATCATCTCAACACAACATTTCCACATGCATCACCATGATCATGAACATTATCATCATCATCATCGTCATTACCACCATTGTCAACATGATCATCACCATCTTCACCAGCATCGCCATTATCGTCACCACCAACGTTATCATTATCATCATCATCATTATCACCATCATCATCATTAACATCATCAGCATGATCATCATCACCATCGTCAACATGATCATCTTCATCATCAGCATCAACATCATTGTTTTGTTTAAGCAACATGAATACATTTGAATACATTAACACACTTGCATGTAGTCCATAAACCATGTCATCAAAGCAGACACCTTCCAATCATGCATCTCAAGTATCACCCAAAGTTGCACTGATTTTCTTGTTTTCAATATAATTTTATTCATTAAATTTTCAATAATCATTTTAAAGAAAGATTAGAGAGACATAGAATTAACAATCCTACTTTCCACAGTGGCTGTAGCATAATAGGCCACAGTTCTAAGACTTACATAACATGTATGTAGTATCAAATAAATATCATAGAAACAACTAATTCATACAAGAAAATTCTGAGGCAATTCGAGTCAAAACTACCCTGTATTAAGTAAGTCTATAAGCTATACAAATAACGGTTTGTATAATAGTTATAATTAAACTTGCATATGAACCACGTTCTGAGAAATATGTTGACTTCGACAGAGAGCAAATCTGCTGAATTATTAAAGTCTGATCACTTAAAGTTGAACATGGCATTACATTTCATTCCGTAATTCTGAAAATGCAATAGACTTTTAATTTCTGAATGCTTTATTCTAAGCAATAAAATACATTAAGTAATAATATGTACGACTCATAGTTAGACATATATAATACGACAGTAAATTGTGATATGTTACAGCGTGAAAGACATATTCTAGTATACTTTACCGTTGCGTGCATTCAAATTGTAAAAATAACTACACATTTAGTTTAATGAATACACTAATACTTTTAACATATTATTGTTGATGCATATCCCAATAACAAAGGTTGCTCCTGGCAACCAGAATGCTTGCCAGAGGATTTCCTGACTTAGCAACAACTCATATATGCAAGAAGGATTCTAAGTTTAGGATTGTGTTATTAAGAACAACTTTATATTAATGGAATATCTCCAGCCAAAAATTACAACAAGTTGCTTCAATTTTCAATTCTGTTATTCCGACCCAGAAAATTAAATATCCATCAACCCTGCCTTGATTGAGACTATAATACGTCTGATTTGTATTCCTAAATCAACGCCATACATTTCCTGTGAATGCTGCTTTATACTTATAATTCAAATCATGGCAACAGGGTGATTTTATTTGACTGTATCAAAAATACGAAATAAACATAATGTGGCTCAAAATATTAACACAATTCATTGTCTTTCTTTCAAGTCAATTACACATATCACCTTATGACCATTTCTAAATTTCAATAAGTTAATTTGCAGCCATTTTCAAGAAAGTTAGACAAAATTTTATGACACTATCTGAACTTCAAGAAGTTCATTTTTTTAATACCACCAAACGTGGAAGTTTGTACGAGGATGGGTACAGCAGATTGGCACAGCAGATTTCTATAATTTGATCTTTGACTTCCCCCTATTCAATTTGACTAATACAATGCTTGGAGCCACACAATTCTTGTTTCGGCCCACCAAGAATTTGACGAGTTTTAAATTGAATTGCGTATAATAAGCTGGGCCACCAAGAAAAACAGATTATAGCGCTGTTCTATAATTAGTTAACATCACATTTTGAGATGACCACTTATACATTCACAAAAGTTTAATTCATACTAAGGGATATTGATTTAAATATTACATTCAGCATCATGCTTTCTTGTAGAAGTCATACAAAAGTGAAAATATCTTTGGCCCATACAAGGCTTCAGTGAAATATTACAATATTCAAGCAATACAAAACGGAATGGAACTCATGTCGGCAATGTTGAAATAATAAGAATTGAACTGAAATAAATCAATAGGCTTTCAGAAGACTCGGTGGAGTGTTTGTGACTTTTTGTTGAACAAGTTTAATCTAACCTCAAACCCCAACCCTATCTGGTGTCACTATAGTTTAATCTAACCTCAAACCCCAACCCTATCTGGTGTCATTATAGTTTAATCTAACCTCAAACCCCAACCCATCTGGTGTCACTATAGTTTGTATAGGGATGAAGAAAATGTGAGAGCGAATAAATAAAATAATATATGCAAGTGAAGTAGTAAGTTATGATAGATGCTATTTTCAAACCTCAAACCCTAACTAATTTAACTATGGTTACATAGGGATAAAATCATTGGAGGGAAAATAATTTTAAATACAAAAGGTGATTGAAATTAAAAGTATTCAACTAACAAGATAATTACAAGCAATAGATGCTCAGTTAAGAAAAGATCCTTCATAAAGTAGATTTATATTTCTGTTACGATTATGTTGAAATAAGTGCATGACAAATATTAAAACATAGAAAAATAATAATTATGATAAATAGCACTTAGTATACTTAGTTTGTAAAAAAAAATACATATGGTTCGAGTCATACAAACAATAAGTTGATGTTTGAAGTCAAAACTGTAAAAACAAACAAAGTAAAATAATATATCATTTAATTAAAATTATCTACCAAGTTTTAAATATAAAAAATAGTGTCAAAACCTCATAATCTCCATATGATGATCCAAACTGATTTTACCAACACAAATGGTTTTTCATCTTATTTTCTGGAGAAAAAAGCGTAACATAGAATAATCAACCAATTTGTAAAATGAAATAAATAAAGATGGTGTTGTATCAAAACATCATTACCTACATAGTATTATAAGACTGACTGTTTTGCCAACACAAATGGCTCTTAATATTATTTTCTGAAAAAAATAAATGTCTCACTAAATAATATTTAAAGAACTTTTGGCAAGATAGTTGGTCACTATGGATTCTGTTTATATTGAAACTGAATGATAGTTCTATTTTCGTAATAATCTAAGTTTCTGATCTAAACTCTAACTTTATAGAATACATTCTAACTTACGTATGCTTACCCTCTTAATTGTAACATTTTACTTGAAAAGCTTGGTCTACAAAATTCATCATTATCATTATGTCATCGGGCAACTTATAAATTAATTTCGTTTCAAATAAATTTATTTACATGACATTTACAAACAAAATCAAACTCAGAAACACTTCTTATTTTCACATACAAATTATACCTCTGCAAATCAATTTTTGCAAAGGAATTCTAGTTAATAGCATGTTGTAACAATTGCAGAGTACTTATTTTCTTTTAGCAAAATAAATAACTTAAAGCTTACCGGATATACGCACACACACAGTATGTTCACAGATGCATTAACATAAATAAAGTCTACAAATTGATAGAAATATTTAGAACAGCTGCTGCAACAAGACTCAATTTAACACCACAAAGATACAATGTAAACGTACAATACTGATATAATTAAAGATATATATCAATCTCCTTATACTATATATTTGATCTATGGTACACATTCATAGCTAATACATTCTACATTTACATGGCATGTACTACATGTAATACAACATATTACATGTAATACATTTAATATATGTTTATCTACTCATATTCTCAATATTCAAAATATGCTTGAAAATGGAATAAAACCAAGAAATAAACTTAACCCGTTCACTACGAGATTCTACAATCCCCATAGACATTGTACATAGCCCAACCGGTTCCCGTAAGCAAGGGGTTAAGGTACCTTGCAGAATCAGATTTGAATCCCAAAATACCTGAAAGAGCCCCAAATAATCATCATAGAAATTCATGAAAAAAAAAGACAAATTGTCAAACAATTGGCCCTGTTTCAAAAAACTGTTTAAATTGTTGTACAGGGGTGTATGTATCAAATTGTTATAACTACCATGAAAACAACTACATGTATAATGCTCCATGCTGATTTTCTATTGGCATGGTATTTGCAATACTTAGACATTTACGACAATTGGAAAAAATTGTATGAAACAGGGCCCAAAAAGAATCCCTCTACAAAAGTGTTTTATCTTTTTACCTCATTTATATAAAAGCCTTATGAAAAAGCCCAACTCTGGATTCTCTTAGACATTATGTCAATGTACATGCATTGTATGTATGTACTAGTATTGATGTTTGAAGCATTAATGCAATGCTAGAAATTATTATTTTTTGCCTTGTGGCCCAGTTAAGCAAGTAAAAACAAGAATTTGTTTTCACCTAAAAATTTGTTGTGTTTGATGAGTTCAAATTTGGACTTTGTCTGTCAATAATGAAATCAGTTTTCACACATTGACAAACAATTCTGCTTAAGTTTTATTAAACAACCATGCCAAGTAAATTGTAGATCGCACCACTGCTGTTCACAAGGTTAAGGTAGATTACATTTTTAAAAAGTTGGTAATTGTATAAATAAAATGATTTGTAAAAGATATCAAATACATTATAAAAATTGTGGAATGATAAGAAATCATAGAAAAGGGGGAATTCATGACAAAAGTTTCTTCATTGAATGATTTGAGAAGAAAATGAACAGTTTTTGCACTGCATCAACTGTACCTGTTTAACCAATTGGAGACTAATTTGATGTTGCTATAACATGCATTCTCCATAGACCACTGCCCGAGAAGTATTAGGACCAGCCCGCAACAGGTTTAATCTTAATTTGTTGTATATTGAGAAGAAAACAAATCAAACACACATATATTCCATCAAGGTATATGTATGAATTGTATTACATAAATGTCTGGTAAACAGGTAAAGTATTGAAAAAACATCTTATTCATACATATCACAAAGGTACTGGAGCTGGGCCTGATGTACGGTACATTAGATCCAAAAAGTATATTTAAACAATTAATAACCTCCTTAAAAGAAATGAACATCAACATACAATAAACTATATAATATATGTTTGATATGACCATTAACAAGCTAGCATTTCTATGTAGTGTATCGCATTTGCACTGCAAGCTCAAGTCTGAAATTATCTAACAATCTTAGAAAAAAGGAAAGCATTAAGCAGTATAGTAGAAAAAGTTTCTTTTTTTATATAATACAAATGCTGGCACAATTACGGTACAAGTTGCTTTATAGGCAATAGAAGAAAAATCAATAAATACATAAACATTCAAGACTAAATACATATCATGATACGAAAGTACTATGTAAAGTTTTCATTCAATCTATGTTTATATTTGAACATTTTATGTAAGCTATCATCTATTTCTTACTTTTAAAAAAGCAGCTAAATTTTCTCAAGAATAACATTTTGAATACAAATATGAATGCATAAGATTGGCACTTTGCATCTTTTGTCACATAAAAAAGCTATTAAACGAGTGAATTCTTTAACACATCATTTGTTAAAATAAAGAATATCAGAATACATTTCAAAATCCTATCCCTCTGTTCTACTTCTTTCTCAACCTACCCAGTCTATCTCTCACTCTTTCCTTCTCTCTCAAACTCTCTCTTCCTTATCAATCTTTTTATTTCATTTTCATATCCATCTTTGTTTCTCTTTTCTGCTCTCTTCATTCCCAAACCCCGCAACCCCCTTTCTCTTTCTCCCACCCCCCCTCCTCCCCACTCCCCTTCTCCTCCCCACAAACCCCCGCAACCCCCTTTCTCTTTCTCCCACCCCCCCCCCCCCCTCCCACTCTCCCTTCTCCTCCCCACAAACCCCCGCAACCCCCTTTCTCTTTCTCCCACCCCTCCTCCCACTCTCCCTTCTCCTCCCCACAAACCCCCGCAACCCCCTTTCTCTTTCTCCCACCCCCCCCCCTCCCACTCTCCCTTCTCCCCACTCCCCTTCTCTCTCACTCTGTTAACTCTGAATCTCCCTAAATAAACCGAAAATAACTTAGTTGCAAAAATTGCATAGTAAAGCAAACACAAGATAAAAGCATGAATCCCTAAAAACAAGTAGAAAAATGGAAAGAAACACAAATAACACAAAAATACAAATTAATTATTAGAAGAAACACAAATTATACTATTGTTTTCATCCAGTACGTACATGTACATGCACTAAATCTGGATGACAAAAATCAATATAACCTTTTCTAATCCCATAAATATGAAAAAAGAGTATAAATATTTGTTGGTTTAGAAGGAATTTTTCTTGCATCAGTCCGTATTGCAAGCACAAAGAAATAATATGTCACAGACGCGAAAATAAATAAATAAATGTAGAAACAGAGAACAGTTGACTGTGACCTCATGTGAACAGGCACTCATCTGGGCCCATATTCATGAAATTGGGACTTACATGACAGTTTCCAAAGACTCTGTGTGTATGTGCAGTAAGCCCTTTAGTGGTTGTATGCTGTATTTGCAGTAGGGTCATATACATATGATACTTTGCTAATTCAGTACTACGAAGATCCAATATTGATGTGGCATTAATATTCCATAAAGCTAAAAGTACAAACTATTTCAGACATTTTCCCCTGAATCAAACATTACACTTTGCATCTATTTCAAACTACTGTGAAATCTGTACCTCTTAAAGGACCTAAAGAATACAACGTACTTTGGCACTTATTTCATAGTTTATGACTTGTAAAATAGGTCTGCCGAAAAAAAATCCATGAAAATAAACACAGTAGTGATTTAAGACTAACTTTCTGATGCCAAATCTCGTTTACAGCCAGTTTACGCCCCACCCACATTTAGGGTCCAGAATCGGCAGCGTGATTGACAATTCATTGGCTTACGTCATGACGCGTCATCTACAGAATTTAGTTAATTAGTCGGTTCTTTAGATGACGTCACATTTTGGCGATTTAAAAGGGGCGTTCCCAGGACAATTAGATATTTATTAATTACCCCAAAATTGATTGATTTCATGAGAAATGACTGCCAAATTCTTTTTCTTCAGGAAAAATTACATATAGAGAGTCGAATTGTGAAAATTATGCCATCTAGACGCTGTAGTTCCTTTAACCCTATCTTAACTGGGGGGGGGTCAATTTGACCCCCCCCTCGACTTTTTGCGCGATAATTCCGCAACGCGCGCAGATATTGCCGCGTGACTTCATGAGTTTTTTCATTGAAGTCTTGCACAACTTTTGAGACCAAATTTGCGACGACCGGGTATACCGTTCTAAAGTCACGTGACCTTTTGTAAGTGAGCGTCGGCCCAAAAATCGCTAAATTTTGTGATTTGTGTACAAATCCTATGGAAATTGATTTTTTTCCTAGAAAAGACAAAATCTTCATTATTTTTCATTCCAATCACTGCAATTATGTAATTTTGGGCTAAAAATGGTTGGATAATGGTCAATAATTATTTCCATTGGAAAAAACAATAAAAAACATAAGTCGAAAAAACAAAGAAATACATAAGAAATTCCAAAAACAAAGAAACACATTAAAAAAATTTTTTTTTTTTTGAAAACCTGTTAATTAAGTCATAGGGAATATTCATGTACAAAATCAGCATATTCTGAGCAATATTTAGTGATTTACAGACAAAAACAGGATTTTTGCATAAAATTAGCGTTTTTCGCTAATTAATATGCGTATAATTTGCATATTTAACATTGGATCGATTAAACGAAAACATGAACGCGTCGCTAACACTTCAATGTACCTCCATGCAAAATTTCGCGTGAATCGGACGAGCGGTCTCCGAGATAGAATTGACCCCCCCCCAGTAAAAACCTGGTCTCAAATAGCCCAGTTAAGATAGGGTTAAAACTGAACCCATTCACTTTGAGATTCTGACATCCCAATAGAGTTTGTATATAACCTACCAGGTTCCCATATGAAAGTAGTTCATTTTTAATTGCATTGAAGATAATTTGATTTTACTGTGACAAACTTTTTTACTTATACAACCTCATGTATCTGTGGCTTATTCCTATAATGTGTTCAATTGAATACAATTCAATTTTGGTATATTATATTCATACCATCTGTTATATATATAAACACTACCTTTCCTTATTATTATGAATATTCTATTGCGAGTACTGAAGTACTAGCTGCTACTTTGACATTTCTGTTTATATCATACCTCATTAACTAGTACATTAAAGCCAAATACCAGCATTCAGAAGCGTTCAAACGCATAGTGCAGTTGGTATTTATAAACAATCGTCCTGCCTTATACATTCTGAGTGATGATCAAGTTGAGCTATCAGAGTATTAATATCCAGATCCAGATCCAGATTGGGAAAGTTACCGAAAGCATCTATATTGGCCAAACTAATTGATCAATTTTGTTGAATAAGTATTAAAAGGGTTGTTTGTGTGGGGGATTTCCCAATATTGTTTATTTGGCTGTTAAAAGAGAATCCCCAATATCAAGCTCACCAATGTTGTAACAAAAAGAAAAAAAGAGAAGAAGAATGGATCTAAGTTGATTTTGTACCTACCCATTCATACACAGTGACACACGTTATCCGACATGTACGTATCAATTTAAAGCTACATGTAGAATACATTTATAAATGCTGTTATTTACTTAATTAATGCAACAAATTATGCAATTTCCTTCAAGAATATGATAGACTCTAAATTCATCTTTGAATGTTGTTCATATATTTCACAGTAAAAAGACAGTATGGTACAACATTAAACACATACATGCATATATTGAAATTTGAAACCTTGTAAGGCATTACATGTAAATGTATATGTGCTATATATTTATATTGGCAGTGTAAACAAACATACCATACATGTATGTTTACATGGCTATACAGTGATCTATTAACTTTATTTTTTTTAAATCCAAAAGTGATACTTGAGACTTCAATCATACACCAATATCATTGTAAGATTCTTCTGAATGATATCTGATATTTTCATAGAACAGGAACAATGTTTACCTAGAGAAAAGCAAAAAATGTATGTCAACTTTTATCCTTCATCGTTCACGCAAAGTATCCAAATTCAAATACTGACTATCAAATTTTCCAAATTTGGATACTTTTGACTACAATCGAAAGGCGTTCTGGAACGCTTTTCAATTCAATAAGCATCTCTACAATTAGGGAGTCATTTGCAAAATCAAAACCCATTTAATTTTTCTGTTACCATATATTAAAAGCAACGATAAACAACCATAAACAGCAAGGTACAAGATAAGGGAGAAAGCTCCAAGTGATTTTGGTTGAATTTGACAAAGTTAATGGATCACTTTACTCTAAATATTATGTACAAGCTGATGTGTGTGAGGTTTTAATGTCTCCAGCATATGAGTACTGACTGTAAAGCACAGATGTGTGTTTGTTAGTCTGTCTGTCTGTTTGTGTGTTGATAATAAAAGTCACCAGCACTTTGGAAATGTAATGTGATATTAACTTTCAGCAATTACTATAATATTTCATTGAGTCGTAAAGACATGACGTATTGAGGTTTCTGAAAGATATTCTCTAAATATACAATATCTAAATATACAATATACAAGGCTTATATCGGTGATTTCAACTATGTTGTGAATACAATCTCAAATATATTTATGTTCACCTAGACAACACTGATTAGTGTTGTTAGATTCAAACAAATAAACAAATGTTTGACAAAAAATCCTGTCAGCAAAGGCTAGAAGTAGGCAGCATCAGTCTGCAATATTCTAGATCAAACCAGTTCCAAGCTGTTCTCCCTCATTGGGAAATAACCCTACCAAGCCGAAAGGCCATTTGCTAATCATACAACTACATTGTAGCAATGGTAGAGACAAAACTACCAACAATAACTACAAAGCTTCCAATGTTCTCGTGGAGCAGGTCCTAAAGTTGCTGCTTCAGGAGTTCTAGGTCCATATGGCAGGTCCCGTTCTCAGGTGCCAGCCTGTTAATAAATGTAGCATTGCAGGTCTATAGAGGAGATTCCAGCTTTCTTTAAGCTGTTCTTTCCATCAAGTTGTCTCTTCCAGTGGAGCAGGTCCTAAAGCCATTTCTTCATTAGTTCTATGACAACTCCCATAGGTCTACTTCAGGTTCCAGCCTGCTGGATCCAGTCATCTACCAGAAACAATGTGGGGTTGGAGAGGTGGTAATAGCTTTCCGTTTGTTGTCTTTTCATCCAGTGGAGCAGGATCTAAAGCTGTTCCTATATGGCAGAGCCTGGATCTACTCCCTTAGGACTACTTCAGGTGCCAGCCTGCTGGATCCAATTCGCCTTGGTCTGCTTCAGAATCCTGCTCCTGAGAGAATTAATAATACAAAAATATATAATTTAAATTTGAAGCACAGACTGCTAACACTTAATACAAATATTCATTCAGAAATGTGAGCTCATTACATTCATAATGGTAAATGAATTAAGACTATCTTTTGGTCTACCACATACCTCCCAAAAGAGCAACTTTCCAATGCTTATACCAGTCAGAATTCCCTGAAAGAAACCTGAAGGATAAGAATCAACCGGAAACAAACATGATAGCTCTGGATGCTAGACCGGTACTCCGACCACTATAACTACAGCTAGAAGCTCTTTATATGATGACACACGCGGTACCCCGGGGTACCGTTGTACCCCGGGGTACCGCGTTGTGTAGCGCCATCTTGTGTCCACTTAAAGCACAACCGTATTGCGTTGTGCATGCAGTGCAGCGCACGCTTGCATGCACGCTATACCCCCCGGTACAGCCCTAAAAAATAAATAATTAATTAAACAAAATGGCGGATATTCGTTTGGTACCCCAGGGTACCATTTATGTCATCATATGATAATAATAATAATATGAACATTTATATAGTGCAGCTACATGTACTATAAAAATGAAGCTTTAATAAACCTGCCACAAAATCAAAGGATGGAATCAACTTTAGGGATCAAAGTACGAGGGATCAAACGAAGTAATGCAGCTTTTTGTAAATATATTATAACGTCAAACATGAGAAAACTGACTAATATTTTAGAATAAATGATTCCCTTGAGGCCCACTTCATTGCTTTCCAACAAAGCGTAATAACTCTTGATGTCGGTGACAAATTATTTCTAAAACAAATAAAAGTTGTCTGAATACTTTGTGTGCCTAACAAGCGACTGGCTGGAATACTCCTCAGGGACTGGAAATTGAGCACTTTGTGTGCGGGAATGATAGAAGTGTGTATCCGTTAAACGGGGTAATAATAATAGCGCTTAGAGGCTCTTTGCAATTTGCACTCTATAAATGTCTATTATTATTATTATTATAAAGCATCAACGTAAACTACCACAGTTTAGTCCGAGTCACAAGACCATCAAAAGCAGTCTCAAGTCCGGACTCGACTACAGGACTGCTATGCATGTGTAGGACCACTGTATGTGTGAGATATGTGCACACAAATAGAAGCAAATGAGAGTACATATTTTAAAGGTACACATTAGAAGCATAACAGCAGTTACATGAAATAACAAAATCTAAATTTTAAACAAGTCACAGAAATCATACTTGTATAAATGTAAAGTGCAAATCATTAACAATTATTGTGCAAATAAATATATGGCAGACAATGACCATACAGATTATACCGATCAAATGGAGTTAAACAAATACAGGTGCAAATTGTATTACAATCAAATTCATATTTCAATCAAGTTTTTAAAGAAATGCTGACAAGGGCGAACATTTTCTTAAAAAGAAGTGATCATAATTAAAGGGGTGTTTTGATAGATTATGTTACATATAAGTTGTACTACAATACAATAGAAGATTTAACAAAGCTAAAGTTTAGCAGTGAAAACAAAAAGGCTTCAAAAAAATAAAGGAGACTAAAGCCAACCACACTCTATACTATCTGATTCTGAACTGATAAACAATTAGTGTGTATCTTGACTAAAGTGAGGCGCGCATATTTCAAGTATGTAGTATATTTCATATTTTCATTCATTCATTGAATAGTGTGGTGTGCATGCAGTGGGTTTAATTCATTTAGGAAGGGGGGGGGGGGGTTATAGCAAGAACCAGGTATACATATTTTGAGAGAAACAACCAAATACTAATCTACAAAGTAGTATATCGTTTCATCTTGCCCTATACAACAACAAATATCACACAATGGCCTGTAATCATTGATTTAATATCAGGGAGATAGAAATAATCCATGCACTAGTTCAAACCCCCATTACAAACCACTGCAACTTGAAACGCATATTTTTTTTACCAGGGCAGGATCCTCTTGCACCAAATGGTCTATGCGACATCAGCAGCTAGAATGCTACAAGCTGATTGGCTGATATGAACTAATAGTGCTTTCCTCAACATTACATTTCATTGGTTACAGCAGGCTCTAGTGGAAAGCAACATACAATGAACCCCTTGCCTAATAAAGGGAGTCTGGTGGGCTATGTAGTATGTACAAAGTCTATGAACCCTGCCCACTGCCATTGTCCTTCAGCAAGACAATTTATCCACAATTGCTGCTCTCTACCCAGGTGTATAAATTGGTACCATGGTCGGGTGTTAATTAGCCTGTAGCGCCATCATCAGTGGCAGCTCGGCTAGTATGCTCCCTGGGGAGTTGAGAAAGTATGCAATATCATTGTGTGGGTTTGAAATGTACCTGTTGACCATGGGTAATAATAATTAAATAATTATTTAAGCGCTTAGAGGCTCTTTGCAATTTGCGCTATATAAATGTCTATTATTATTATTATTATTATTATTATGGGGATTTCAGAATCTAGAAGGGAACGGGTTAAACATCTAAATAAACAATTACAAAAAAACATGAACAGGTTTGGGTTACAGAGCTAGCCTGAAAGAGGGTACATACACAATCAAGTAGAATTCTCTTAGTTTGTTTAATACACCCCAGCCAAGGGTCTGTAGAGTGGTGAAGTGTGATGTCATCAAAAATCTATTTTTATAATTTTCAAATCTGAACTTCATTTTCCGAAAGAGCATAAACAATAATGTCCAAATACCGAAAATCAATTGAATATGTTAAGTATTGGCTGAGATATGCCCATCCGAATGAATTTTACTTCAATGGGCAATCAGTGTTATAGTGCTCTGGTTCATAAAATTATGCACCAGGGCACTATAACACTGATTGCCTATTGACAAAAAATGCATTCGGATGGGCGTATCTCATATTCAATTGATTTTCGGTATTTGGACATTATTTTTTATGCTCTTTCCGAAAATGAAGTTCAAATTTGAAAATTCTAAAAATATATTTTTATGACATCATGGCTTCTGTACTCTATACAGGCCTGGTAAGGAATGAGTTAAAGTGAGTGCAGCTACTTCAAGGACAGTGTAGTGGGGAATGGGAAGCCAAACGTTGACATTATTATACAAATGATGCGCAGGTATGAGTGGGTCGGTAGGAATTGTTTGCACAAGGTAACTATGGAACTGTTAAACCCACGAGGCGAAGCCGAGTGGGTTTAGACTAGTTTCCATAGTTACCGCGTTTTATAGAATGGGCATTGTTACGCCCCCCAAAAAGTCAAAAAATTAAAAATTATAAAAATTACCGGATGCATGAAATAATTTTACCGCACGCATGAATTTTTTTACCGGACGCATGAAATTTTTTACCGGACGCATGATTTTTTTACCGGACGCATGAAATTTTTTACCGGACGCATGAAATTTTTACCGGACGCATGATTTTTTTACCGGACGCATGACTTTTCATGCATCCAGTACAATTAATTGTCTGCACAAATTTTGCTCTCAACCAATCAGATTGCAGGGATTTATCAACCCATTCTATAATGCTTACTGTAATACTGACAATTGCATATTCCTGTCTCTTCTAGTTGTACATGTACATGTGTATGTTAACCTTGGGTATCACTTATAATGGGACAAATCAAGGTTCCGAGACCACTTTCATCTGTTTTCATTTTTCTTTATGATCATTTTCATTATTAGCGATGATACCCAAGAGGAAATATGTGAGTCGACCGACTGAAAGTGACAGGAATCATGCAATCATCAGTTACAGTAGTACAAACATGCCAACGTTTGGCTTCTCTTTTATAAACAAACGGTACGCTGTAGGCCGACAACACATTGGTGGACAACTTATAGTGACACATACACAACAAAAGAACTCACCGTTAGTGAACCAACCATCATAATTCCCAGCACATTCTTCATTTGGTTAAAGTAGTGATGATTAAAAACGGGCAAAGGGGGGTGGTTGGTTAGTATCAAATGTGTTACGTGGCATGAAAGGACCAATGGGTCGTGAATAAGTTAGCAGTTAGTTCAGTGAAAACTACACATCATATATATATATCATTCAAAAATCTTGCATGTATTGTACCAAGTGGGTCTCAAAATATATTATGTCCTTTACGGCAAAGTTTTTTATCATGGGGACATATTCTTAACCCCTTGACTACGGGAACCAGGTGGGTTGTGTACAAAGTCTATAGAGATTTCAGAATCTCGTAGTGAATGGGTTAAAAGTGAAACCCAAGCTGCTTTTTTAAACTATTATTTCAATATGCCTGGTTGCAATCGTGATGTTATCACGGGGTTCCAATTAATTATATTCAGTAATATGATTTTGTAGCATTAGTTTTACAATAAAATATTGCAAACATGTGTACATACATGTACATGTATGTATGAGATAAATAATGTACATGTATGTGTGAATTCTTACAAGCTTGCAATACGACTGGATATAGCAAAACCCTGCACTTGTTGGTAATCCATGTTTTGAAGAAATGGACATTCAAAATTCACACAATGTATGTTAAGGAATCATGTTAGTAAAATTGAAACAATCATTGTTATGTTACTATTATATTTTATGAACATGTATATACGAGTAAGTTAAGAAAAATGAAATATTAAACAAAAAAGAAGAAAAAAGGAACAAAAAGAGTTAATCACCTACACAGACAATGATGTCTTACCTGTTGTGATATCTCCTGAGAAATCTTTGGATCTTTCTCGCTGCTTCTTGTTCTCGCTTCATCCTAGCTTTCCTCTTGTCCCTAGATGCAAAAAAAAATTAAAAAAAATAGGGTTTAGGAATAGAAATAAGTAAAAGATATGGTACAATATATTGTAAGTCAGATCCTGTTCTAAATGCGCAAATCTGATTGGATGAATTTTTGACTTACAATTAATTGTAACTTACAATTGATAGTATCTCTTTCTAGGTCATACCAACCTGAATCTCTGTTGTATGAGTATCGCAGCGTCCCTGCTCTTTCTGAACTGGACGTGGACGTGGACGTGGTGTGGCAAGATTGGTAGAGCGCGCGCTTTCTGATCTCGAGATCCCGAGTTCGAACCCTGCCCACTCCGTTAGTCCTTCAGCAAGACAATTAATCCACATTGCTGCTCTCTACCCAGGAGTATAAATGGGTACTTGGTCGGGTGTTAATTAGCCGTTGGGCAGCTTGGGCTAGTATGCTCCCCTGGGAGTTGAGATGGTGCACAAGATAATTGTGCGGGTTTGAACTGTACCTGATGACCAAGGGTAATATGCGCCTCTGAATAGGGCACCTAGCTACATGGCGCTCTATAAACAATATATATTATTATTATTAACTGCTCCTCAGCACGTTAACGTAGGCGTTAATATCAACATCTCATCCTCATCAATGTATATAATTCTCATCCTCACCATTTATAATCGTTTTCTAAATCAAACCCACCTGAATCGCTGTTGTATGAGTATCGCAGCGTCCCTGCTCTTTCTGAACTGCTCCTGAGCGCGGTACGTCCGGTAGCTGTTCTGGATAACGATGGCTGCCTTGCGACTCCGCTGGAAATGGCGATAGCTCTGGAATGAACGGAACTTGTTCTGGATCACCCGGGCAGCCTCAGACATCGACTTGTAGTGGAAATACTGGGGGAAAATCAAATGTAAATAGTTTAATTAAATTGCTTTTAAAACAATTTTCTTGAGTAAATATTTTAAATCTTTATAGAGCCTAATATGATCTTCTCTATCCGTTTTACAGTTATTTCTTTGATCATCAAACAAATAAAATCAATCCACAAGTGATATGCACTTTTGCTCCCTTTGGAGCAATTAATTCTGGCACCCATAAGGAGCCTCAACGATACAAAATGGCACACATGTTCCACTCCTACCAAGTCCCCATTAACCCGTTCAGGACTGGTCCCAAAAATATTCAGTCTTTGGTCTATGGAGAATACATGTTATAGCAAAATCAATCCGTTCTGAATGGGTTAATACACATGGGAAGAAAGCAGCAAAAAGGGATAAATTTGTTTGTTGACGGACAAAACCGATTTCAAACTCGGGATCCCATGATTGGAAAGCATTTATGCTCTAGCAGTCATATGTGACCTTACACGACAAAACGACCAATAAGTCTGGGAAAATGATTATGCTGATTTTCACATGACATCACAATATAATTCATTACCTTTAAAATGGTATATAATTTGTCATATTCAGACAAGGCAAACCATCTGTAAATGAGCGCCAAAGATTTGGAAAATGGCTGAAGCAGTTTTAAAACAAGGGAGAAACAGGCCACTTCAAGGATCGGCGTCTATTCAAGCGCTGTAATCTAATCATCTTTATTCGATGAAACAACATACTTCAACATTTTTTCTGACAATAACAATTTCACAGAAGGTAGATTAAGATACCTTCATTCAGGAAATACAAAAATCCTGAATCTTATACTTTTGGCCAAATTTGACTATTTTAGCTAATAACAGAGAAACTATATCCGCGACATAACGGTCGTTTTGTGGTGTAAGGTCACATATGACATCACAACCAGTGAATTGATCTAATTTATAGCATCAAAGGACTTTAACGCTAAAACATAAAGTACACAAATATTGTAGGTAAAGATCAGGCGAGCAAAAACACATAATTCTATTATCCCTTGTTAAGATTGCAATTCAGCTTTACCTCTTTGTATCTCCTGTAGTAACTCTGAATAATGACGGCTGCCTCCAGCTCCTGCTGCTTCTGTTGTTGTCTTCCCTGTACAAGTAATATAAAGAAATATAATTATAACCTGTGTATAGTGACCGCCTAAGAGAAACAAACAAATTGGCCACTGTAGACAAACAGGTTCTGTAACATAGCTTTTGCCTGCACGTGATCACTCTTGGTGGCCACTGTAGGCAGGTTGGCTACTTAGACAGACTTGACTGTACATCTTAACAATCTTCTTTGTATTGATTGTGACTTAATGAAAACTGATTTCAAAAATAGGGAAGACAGTTTGTTAAACATCAAACAAGTAGAACAAATAAATGAAATAACACATTATATTCTATATGTTGATTCATGTTAATCTGAAAATCATGCAACATATTTGTGTGATCCCGTGTACTTTCTCTAGAAAAGCTAATTTGATTATCCTCGGGTTGGTGCTCGGTTTATAAAGCTTCTGACTAATCGAGCAATGAAAAGGGTTTCATGGGAACGTCCCCCATTCCAGCAATCCGGAGGTCTCGGGTACGATTCCTGGCAAAGCCTATTTTTTCTTTGCTCATTTTCAATCATTTGAAATATATCCTAAGTAATCAATGAAAAAAATAAATATAAATTAAAACAATACTATAATACAATTAATAATTGTTTAAGTGAATTGATTTTCTAAATCAACCCATTCACATTCCTGCCAACATTTGAAAATGAAAAATCTTACTCTCATGTGAGCGAAGCGCACATCACGAGCGCGAAGCACGCAACACGAGCGCGAAGCACGAAGTCCTTTGCAGCCGGGGTCCAGCTCTAGGGTTCTAGATGCTCTCTTAGCCTTATTTTTCAACATATGACCACACTGAATATGTATGTGTGTATTTTTTTTTTTTTTCAGACTTAAAAAATCGTACTCGTCCGATTTTTTACCCTTTTTTGAGTAAAAAATCGGACTAAATACGACAAAATCGGACTGGTTGGCAGGTATGCATTCAGGAATGATTCCGAAAATATTCTGACAGAGGTCTATGGAAACTGTGTGTTGTGTGTTATTGTGTTCTATATCAAAATATTTTTGTCTCCAATGGGTTAACATATTAATCCATAATATGAATAATTCAAATATGTCTTGGAAGCACTGACCTTGTATTGTCTGAATGCATTCTGAATGACAAGCGCTGCCTTGTACAGCTGTCTTTGTTCCTCATCTATAACAAAGGAAAATACAAACATTAAACATGCATACATGTAAGATGATTTTATTAATTGCATTTTTTTCCTAGTCATTAAAGATATTCCTATTGGCCCAAATTCTCAAAGTGACTCACTTTAGTCCAGGCCCAAAAGACAGTAATTGGCAGTAACCGGGTAAACAATCCTTACCCGAGAGTGTGAGTAAAGAGAAGGCACCAGGCAGCTTTATATAAACACCAATATAACTGGACATAACTTGACAAAACCAGTTTAAACCAGTTGGGGAGACTGGTGCTCAATCACTACCTGACAGTGTGAGTATAGAGAAGGCCCATTGTAGTGCATGATTGGATCCCTGTAAGAATTTGCTCCAATCACTAGGCAGCTTATAAACACCAATATAACTGGATATAACTTGATAAAACCAGTTGAAACCAGTTGGGGAGAATGGTGCTCAATCCCTACCTGACAGTGTGAGTATAGAGAATGCACATTGCAGTGCATGGTTGGATTCCTGCAAGAATTTGCTCCAATCACTAGGCAGCTAATATAAACACCAATATAACTGGATATAACTTGATAAAACCAGTTGAAACCAGTTGGGGAGAATGGTGCTCAATCCCTACCTGACAGTGTGAGTATAGAGAAGGCCCATTGCAGTGCATGGTTGGATCCCTGCAAGAACTCGCTCCAGTCTGCGGGAGGGTTTTCCTCGTCAAAGCTGATATTACTGGGGCTGCCCGTGTGACACGAGGAGTCAGCTCCGCTGTAGGAACTTGATGGTGAACTGTCCAGGCCAGTTCTGCAAAACAAAGAATGAGGATTAGCATGAGTTGTGATGTTCATTGCAGTCAAATTCCATAACTTTTTGTATGACCTTTACAGCAAGTATTCCATGACTTTTCAGCACTGTAGATAAACAAGGGTCTTTGACTTCTTCAATTTTTTTTTGTAATAAAATAAGTTCTAAAAATCTTCATTTGTATTTCAATGCTGAAGGAAAGTAGCAACATGAATTCCACAACTTTCCATGACCCATGTAATAATTGTACAATTTCCCTTACTTTCAAGGCCTGGAAAACACAACAGTAAAATTCCATGATTTTCCAGGTTTTCTAGGACCTGTATGAACCCTGTGTTGGGATTTCAAAAGATTACTATTTTATTTTTGCTTTTGATCAGAATACAAATATTTACCTTTTACAATTGAGTAAAAAGATTGCAGGATTCTCATTAGGGGGCTATTTCTCACCAATAGAGGGCATCATCCGTGCCTTTGAGGCTGGAGATGGAGCCGATGGTCTCCTGGAGGCACTCCTGAACCACCAGGCCATAAGAACAGTTTACCCTAGCTCTAACAATAACCAACTCTTAACCCGTTCAGGACGGACTGATTTTTCTACAACATGTAATCTCCATAGACCCAAGCCCAAATTTTTTTCGGGACCAGTCCGGAACGGGTTAACCTTAATTAAAGATTACAAACAGTGACTGCTCAATTCCTGACATTTTCTCACCTATAGAGGGCATCATCCACGCCTCCAGGGCTGGAGAAGGAGCTAGCGATGGAGCCGATGGTCTCCTGAAGAGACTCCTGGTCGTTGTGGCTGTGGGACGGATCAGAATCACTATGGATGCTGCTCCGTGATCCCTCGTGTTTGATGCGGTCAGGTAGAGCATCTAGGATTCGTTCCGCCAATGACAGGTATTGTTCCTGTGAATATAGAAAAAGAAAAAAGAAAAAAAAAACAATGAGTTATTATTCAGCTAAGTGAACAAAGAGCGAAAAAGTATCCTGCTCCTGGAAAGCTAAGTGACCAAGTAGAGAATTTTAAATCTTTAATTTGTATCTTGAAATTAAATCATTATCCTCATTATCCTTATCATAATTAACGTCATCATCATCATCATCATCATAGTCATCATCATCATCATCTACTGTTGTTGTAATTATTACTTCTATTATTAGTACCCTTGCTCGTGTTGTTTTCCAATTACTATATAATAACAATTGCTACTGTTGTTGTTCTTGTTTCTTACCTTGTTCTCAACTACCTCTCTGGGATGCATCATGGGGAGGTTCTCATCGGTTTCCATGGAGGAGTCGCCGTGTATTACTACTACTATAACCCTTGCTCTTGCTCGTCATGTTATTAATATTATTATAATTACTACTGTTGTTGTTATTACTTCTATTATTACTACTCTTGCTACTGTTGTTGTTCTTGTTTCTTACCTTGTTCTCAACTATCTCTCTGGGATGCATCATGGGGAGGTTCTCATCGGTTTCCATGGAGGAGTCGCCGTGTATTACTACTACTATAACCCTTGCTGTTGCTCGTCATGTTATTAATATTATTATAATTACTACTGTTGTTGCTGTTGTTGTTATTATTACTTCTATTATTACTACCATTGCTACTGTTGTTGTTCTTGTTTCTTACCTTGTTCTCAACTATCTCTCTGGGATGCATCATAGGGAGGTACTCATCGGTTTCCATGGAGGAGTCCCCATGTTGCTGCAGACCCTCCTCAACAGAGTTACCTTGAGGCTGCTCCTGTGGTCGATGATGATGCTGCTCAAATGGATTTGGCTGGAATGGATTATGCTGGTGGTGGTGCTGTTGTTGGTTCTGATGACAGACAATGAAGTTTGAATACGTTTTACCGAAAAATAGTTTTGGGTCTGAACAGATTGTAGGCCGATACATTACACATTCACATAATAATTGGCTGATATTGACTGGGTGATACATTAAAATGATAAGAATGCTGATGCTACTGAAATGGATTCTGCTGGTGGTGCTGATGGTTCTGATGAAGTTATTGTAGAGAATTGTTGGTAATCTACAGATTGTAGACTGATATGATACATTACATATTCTTATATTCACTGGCTGATATAAATTGGCTGATACATCAAGTTACAAATGCTGATGATGCTGAAACAGACTCTGCTGATGGAGCTGTTGGTTCTGATGAAATATTGAACATGTTTTACTGAAAAGAATTTTCAGTATGAAAACATTGTAGGCCACTGCACTATATACAAATATTCACATATTGACTGGTTGATAGTGATAGGGAACAGGATATCTTACCTGTTGATGCTGTTGGTGACTTTGATGCTGTTTTTGCTGTTGCTCCTGCTGAGCAGCATCCTGCAGCTCCTTGACAAAGCTCTTCCACATCTCCCTCTGGTCCTCCTGCTCCCTGCCTCCCTTGGGCTCCAGCCCTAGGAGCTCCGTCGGATCCACTACTCCCAAGAGCTCGCTCCCTCTCAGGAAAGCCTGGAGGGTGGAGGGGGATATCGGGGGAGGGATCGGCATCGAACCGGAGCCTAGGGAACTAGTCATCAGAGACAGAGGACTCGTCCCCAGGGAAGGTAAGGGAGGCAGAGGGTGCTGCAGGTGGCGTTGATGGATGGAGTTGGCAGCAGAGGACGAGGAACGTTGCTCCTGATGTTGTCTCTGCAGGTGGTGTTGAGAGCTGCTGGTAGACACACTGGTGGAAACGGCACTGTCCATGCTGCTGAAGGCTTGCTGCAGGATGCTGAAGATGTTCTCGTGTCTGGACGTCTCAGGAAAACCTGGTCTAGACGAAGTCCCTTGTCCCGACCTCTCTGGAAAGCTATGTCCCTGTGTCCGCTGTCCCGTTGTCCCTGAGAAACCATGTCCTGAAGTCTGATGCTCCGATGACTCTGGGAGAGGGATGTCCTCAGGACGCGGAGACAGCTGCGGAGACACTCCTGGAGATATGGGGCTGATTGACAGGTTTGAGAGGATACCAGACGACGGAGAGTGGCCTTCAAAGGCGGGAGGGGAATTGTCTGAGAGCGAGGAGTTAGGTGTGTTGGTCGCTGGGGACGACACCATGAAAGCTGGGACGCTGTTGCGTCCGTTGCTCTGTGGGATCTGGATTGGGTCGCTGGGAGGGGGTGAGAGTCCCAGAGGTGCCCAGGACTGGGGGTCTTCCTGGCTTAGTGTCACCAGGGCATCAGCCAGGGGGGTGTGGCCTCTCGACTTGGCAACGTCCAATGGGAGGCGCCCCAGGGAATCACTCATGCGCAGACAGTGAGGTCTCCAGCGGTACAACAGCAGAGCTGACTCTGTGTGGCCCAGGGCACAGGCCCACATCTGTACAGAGAAAAGGGATGGACAGTGAAATTACAAAATAAGGGTTTTATCCATTGTTCCAGCACATTAGCCATTCAATTAATTAAACAAGTTTAATCACAAACAGAGAATTGGAAACAGAAGAGAACTGTTAGTGCACTTGAATACAAGAAATAAAGTGGAATGTATACTTACAAGAGGCGTGCATGAGGCATCGTCCATGTTCATAGGATCAAGCTCCAACTCTGCAACAATGCTGTTATGATCACGCCTGTTTTCAACATTAAGAATGCAAGAACAAATATTTTGAGTCACCTACGTAGGCTTCGTAATTTTGTTTAAAGCACCATCATCATCATCTTTTAACAATATATTAATACAACTCATTCTCTTCTTACAATAACTATACCGGCACTGTAGCTCTTATTAGAGCTACAAGCTCAAGAAAGAATACTAACAGTCCTTTCCAGGACTACCACAGTCCTTTTTAGGACTATCCGAGAAAGAATACTTTCAGTCCTTCTCAGGATTCTCCAATCCTCCCTTCTTACATGGTGCAACTGCAAACCAACATATTATTATATTGATAGTCAGTAGGTGGCCTAGGCTTCCGATCCAAGCAGACTCTTTGTTAGAATCAATGGCATTTTGCCAATGATGAAGGATCAAAATCTTAGGCCCCCAAAGTACCCTCATTTTAGTAATACATGGAATGGTACAGTACATAAGCAATTTCCAGTACAACATAAATTCTGAATTTGTTGAACATTAAATCATCAAACTTTGCCTGACTATCACTGACATCAATGGTAAAACGAACCATACCATCAAAACACCTTATTTTTGCTTTTGAGCACACAGAAACCAGTTGAAATCCAAGTGCAACTGATTAATGTAGCAATGTCATTTTATGATAAGGTCACCGGAGTGAGGGTAAAGTCACTTCAAAAATAAAAAAGAGAATTGAAAAGTAGCGAGTAAAACCTACCTCCATACAAACAGAGTTGAAATCAGTCTGTTAAACCCTAGTGCGGCAGCAAGGTGTAGGAGTGTCATGCCATGTTGAGGGCGCCGGACTGAGTGGACGATGGGCTCCGAGGTCAAAGGTTGTCGCTGCATCAAATCCTGGCATAGGCTGACAAGACGGTCTTCAAACGATGAGTATCTCGTCTCGCTTGATGACTGACAGGATTATAAGCGAGAATAAAATACAATTTAAAACGCATGCAATAAATCAATAATCTGACAAAGGTCAAAAGTCAAAGGTTGTCGCTGCATAGAGTGCTCACATAGACTGACTGCATCATCCTCAAAGGACAAATGTCTTGTGCGACTCAATGACTGATAGAATTATATCAAGGCAAGAATGGAAATATAATTCAAAATGCATGCAACAAACCACAAATCAGACATACATGTAATATAAATTGTAGTTATAAATACAACTACTTGGAAAGCTATCCAATTTTAAAGTGAATTAATTCTCTAGGAACAGTGTTCTTTTTTTATGAAACTATCACACATCATTCAAAAGAATCTTAAAGAACTTAAGTGTACTGCGCTTTAAGACAGAAGAAAGTGTCATCGCCTGACCCACTTACAAAACATGCTGAACGGAAACCTGGACATAAAAAAATTAGGATTTCATAAAACCCATAATAGCTGTAAATAGAAGGGGTCATTCTCTGCAGTACCAACAGCAACACACAAACTCCCAGGCCTTCGCAAATTCATTTTTCGTTCGTATCACCTCTGAATGGAATAAACTACTTCCATCTTTAGTATAAAAACCAGCCCTCACTTCATACATTCAAGAATCCAGAATTTGCTCTTCTGTCCTTAGGGGCTAACCACTCTCTTAGACCCACCTCCAGTTAAAACTCCTATGGAATATTCAGGGGGGTGGTTCACAAAGTTCCTATGTTGAACTTAACTCTAAGTTGGACCTAACTATTATGGAAAGCCAATTGTAGCCTTATAATAAAACATATTCAAAAGCATGATTGCATGGATTTTAGAGTGTCATACATTTTACATCAAGAACATGGAATCTCCTTGATAATAGAAGATCATTATTATAATGATTTTAAATAACATTTTATTCCTTTTAAAAGAAATTTTACCTAAAATTTTCAAAGAAACTAATGGCTTTCCATAATTTTTAAGTCCAACTTACAGTTAAGTTCAACTTAGGATCTTTGTGAAACACCCCCAGGAGGATTAACCTACTAATATACTGATGTACCAATATACCTGTCTATAACGACCACCCAGGGGAAATAATACAAGTGGCCACTGTAGACAGGTGACCTCTATAGACAGGTTCTACAACACTGTTTTTCTATGCATGGGAACACTTTTGGTGGCCACTATAGGCAGGTTGGCTGCTATAGACAGGTGGATATTAAGACAGGTTTGACCGTACCAACATACCTGTCTGTCAGGAGCCTTGACGCCCAGCCTCTGTTCCATCTGCTCTAATCGCTCCAGGATCGCCATCTTGAAACGGCTCTCTGACATCACAAAATCAAACAACAAGTAGAACATTATCATAGGCAGATTAATAGTGTACTGTAGAAGAAACATATTGGCAAATTCATATTCTGTACAAGAAAACTATAGTCAGGATTATGTATTGTACAAGAAAATTGTAGGCAAATTCATGATTTCAATGATTTCTGGCTGAGTTTTGGCAAAGCAAACAATGGACATAATGCCTCTTTTGAGAAGTAAATGTACAAACGTATAATTTACACAAGCTCAGAGTAATCATTTTTAAAAGGAATAGTCCAACAAGTAACTTTGTGTGATTTAAATATTAAAAGGTTCTCCAAAATATTTTGCCAGAAATAGTCACAAATATTGATGTTGCAATCAAACTTACCATCCAATGATAACCAGTCATGTGTGCCTGCCACCGATTGGCTGCTCCTTGCTCTGTATTCAAACACCTGAGAGTTTGAGATCAGCACACCATTACAGGTCACCTGAAGGGAACACTTCCCTGCCTCATGAGCTATGAAAAGAAAACAAAAGTTTACAAGATGATATTAATTTGTTTGCTTTCTGTTTAACCTATTCTCTTTGAGATTCTGAAATCTCCATATGCGTTGTATAGCCCACCAGGTTTATGTAGGCAAGGGGTTAACTTGTGTATTTGGAAACATGTTAAATTCAGTCTGTATAAGTGTAGCCACCACACAGGTTTGGTCAAACACACAGCAATCACATATTATTTTAATTCTTTAAATTCAGAGAACTATTGTCAGAGTTTGAAAAGGAGTTACTCATTTCTGGCTGAACCATAAAGTGGGTACAGGCCTCTAGTACATTATTCCTTACCTGGACTGTAGCAGCGCAGCACTCCTGACTGTATGAGTGTAGCTACATGTACCACACAGGTTTGGTCAAACACACAGTAATCACATATATTGCCTTTATTCTCTCAATTCAGATAACTATTGTGAGAGTTTGAAAAGGAGTTACTCATTTTTGGCTGAACCACAAAGTGGCTACGGGCCTCTAGTTTATTATTCCTTACCTAGACTGTAGCAGTGCATCACTCCTGACTGTATGAGTGTAGCTACCACACAGGTTTGGTCAAACACACAGTAATCACATATATTACCTTAATACTTTCAATTCAGAGAACTATTGTCAGAGTTTGATAAAGAGTTACTAATTTTTGGCTGAACCATAAAGTGGGTACGGGCTTCTAGTACATTATTCCTTACCTGGACTGTAGCAGCGCAGCACTCCTGACTGTATGAGTGTAGCCACCACACTGGTCTGGTCAAACACACATCCAAACACTCCCTGAGTGGACTGCCAAGGCCCCGTTACTAAGACCTTCACTCCACCCTGGGACAGGAACAAGTACAACGAGAAGAAATATTATCAAAACATCTGAATGTATAATTAAACATTGTGATGATATTGATAAGATGGAGAAAGGGATAATGGAAGATCTTTATTCTACCATTAAACAAATAAGAGACAAATGAGTGTAGCAATCACACTGGTCTAGTCAAACGCACATCCATTCACTCACTGAGTGGACTGCCAAGGCCCCTTAATAACTAAAGCCCTCCGCACATGGAGCCGACTCGACCCGATCCGACTGGTTTTCAGTTCGTTCATCTCAGTATACGTTGCCTCAGGACTCCTGTTTTGCCGGCCAAGAGCCATTCGGAGATCATTCGAGGCCGTTCAACATGTTGAATCGGCTACGACTGAGCGAAACCAACTCTAGCCTGACTGAAGACCAGTCGGATCGTGTCGAGTCTGTTCTGTTTGCGGAGGGCTTAAGACATTCACTCCGCCCTGGACAGAAACAATGGAGACTGAGAAAATAACACATTTTTACTAAAATACAGGACTCGACACTAGCACTTGCCTGATTGCCCAAGGCAAGTACAAATCAATGTCAGGCAAGAACAGGTCATGAATGGTCTAGTTTGGTAGCCTGACTGGACAACATAATCATTGGTCATCTATGAGAGCAATACAAATTCCTTACATGTACATTTGTAAATCTCATCTAGAAGTAAGCAGGCAAATTTTTTTGTAAGTTTTCTTTTTGGGCAAGCAAAAGTTTAATATTTATGATTTATTTTGCCAGAATGGGCCAGTAGAAAAAAAGGTAAAAGTATGGAGGCTTGCTATATATCGTCGGCTGTGACTGAGAAGAGCTTTAAGTCAATTTTTTTGCTAAATTGAGTTCTACATACCATGGTGTACAGTAGGTTAGAGTCTTCTCTATGTTATGCCCAATATTCAGATAATAAACTTTTCTAATTAGGGGGATTTTTTATCAAAAATCAAACAATGGTAAAATCGGTAGCTACAAGGGTCACAAACTTAAAACAAGCTAATCTCCAATACCCTTCTCTTTCTCAGCCAACAGTATTCAACATCTATGATGATATTGTTGACAAGATGAAGAAGGGGAAGATGGAAGACTTCCGTCTACCATTAGAGAGAAAGACAATCACATGATTCTCGTCACAACAAATTAGAATACTTCAATCAAAGTGATGACCAGGGACCCATTTCGTGGAACTTTTTCAAATTATTGTTAATGTCCAATTATTATAATTACAAGAATTATAGACAATCAAAAGTTTGCATTATAGCTGTGTCCATAGTAGTTACAATAATTGGATATTCACAACAAGTGGACAAGTTCTACAAAACAGGGACCAAATTTCAACCTTTCATGTAAGACACTTCCGCCAAATAACATTTGAGGCAAGGAGAGCCATTTAGAGCAGCAATTTATTTCATTTTTTTTGTTTGACTCTGAAATATCCACCCCCATTCCTGCCTTCTATTTTCCTTGAACAATTCAAAATCATTTTAAAGGGATCTAGTAACAATACTATGTTTATAAATAAGTCTGTACACTGTTGAAATGATCCCCCAGATTTTTCTTAATTAAACCAAAAATATCTCAATAACAAAAAGAAAAGCCAAAGTTGGTTTCATTCTTCTTTTAGTTAGATGAAAACAACCGGGCATGAAAGAACCACAAGAGATGAAGTAGGTTTGGGTGATACAGACATAGCTACTAGATCCCTTTAAAGACACAGAGAAAACAAGAATAATCAGCAGCAGTTACCTCGATATATGACCAGTCAGGAGAGAAGTCGGTGATATCCACCAGTTGCCTGCTGCCACCCTTCTCCCCCTCACTCCCCGCAGACTGAGAGCTGGCATTCTGCTGTGCTCCTGACGTCCCCTGCTGGTTCTGGTTCGCAGTCTGGGTGAAGTCTGCAAAGCTGGACTGAGGACTGGAGGTGGAAAGTAGCGAACCCCCGAGCTCTGGCAGCGGACTTTCCATCAGGTCAAAGGAGTCGAAGTCCAGCTCGATGTTGGAAGGGCTCGGGAGTGAGCCGAGGTCGGAGGTACTGTTGGCCGACTTTGAGTACCCCTGGCTCGAGTGCTGCTGGTTAGAGTCGTTGAAGGAGTGGGAGCTTGCCGAGAGCAGTTCAGAGATAAGGTTCTGGCGATCCTGCGAGCTGAAGTTACCATCCTGGTCGACGGAGTTGAACTCGGACATCGTTGGGAACTCGGAGCCTTCGCTCTGACAGTAGCCATGGCTGCTGTTAACTGAATGCTGATATGTCAGGTCGATCCGACTACTTGGGCTTCTGCTTTGAGAGATGTTGGTCGCCGACTTTGGCGAGTTGTTGTTGGCACCCACGTCCATCATAGTCACTCGAGCGTCACTGTTTGCGACAGTTCTTGAAGGACCAGGCTGTTGTTCATCCATAGGCTTGAAGGAATTTGAGTTAGTAGGAATGGTATGGTTTCCATCTTTGCTTGTTGATGCCGAAGTGGCCTGCATCTGAAGGTAGTGTTCCCGCACTCGTTCAGGGAGCATGACGACATCGCTGCGTTGGTCCTTGAACCGGTTGGCAAGAGTCTTCAGGTTAGGGTTGCCCTCCACCATCTCTCGGAGAGCCGCCGACTCCTGGCATGTGATCTGTTTCCCACCCTGCTGCATCCCTATGCTAGCTTGGGGCTGAGGCACAGATCCGTGACTGTAGACACTGGTTGTCCACGTTCCGTCCGATGAACCAGATTGAAAGTTTTCTAGCCTACCAGAATTCTGCACATTTTTTAACGAGTTTGGGACTTCGGACACAGATCTTGGTTCTGTGGCTACAATATTTGCATCCGTCACCATCTGCAGCAGCTCTGGTTGTGAGATGGGGTTGTGGATGAACATTCCACTCTGGATAGGTCCCTTTGCTGCAGCTGTGCTGTGGAAACCCTGATGCATACCTGCTGTGTTGTTCAATCCCTGATGTAAGGAAATAGCAGCCTGGGGGGATTGGTTTGGTGAGCTGAATATCTGGGGAGCTTGATGCGACAAGCTGAAATTCTGCTGAGTTTGATTCGAGGAACCTGTGAGCTGGGTGGTCTGGTGAAAGGAATTAGCAATCTGTGGAGACTGATAAGATGAGCTAAAAATATGTTGAGTTTGTTGGGTGGTATTTGCAATCTGAGTCTGATGTGGGGAGCTAGGTATCTGAGAAATTTGGGCATCTCCTGATGTCACTGCTTTCAGAATGAACTGTGGCGATGACATTCCTTGGCCGTCTGTTCCCTCAGCAGCCTTCAAGATAAACTTGGGACCTTCACCCGTATTAGACTCTGAGGCTTTCAGAATGAACTGCGGGTGCTTTCCAGAGTTTGACGGGACTTGTTGAAGAATCAATTGAGGTGAAGCAACGGGACTTGGTGCAGGACTATCCATGGATAATCTGTGCCCTGGCACTTTGAAAGCATTTGATGGTTGAGGAGAGTTTCCAAATAAATGATATCCTCCTTGAGTTGATGGTGAATTTGCAGGTGAGGTTTCTTGAGGAATGTGCTGTACACTTCTCGGACTAGATGACGAATCCATGTGCTGCATCTGAAGTTGTCTTTGGGAATGATTTTGTTGCGCTAGAATCTTTTGTAGTAACGACTGTTGTGATTGCAAATTTTGAGATTGCAGGATTTGCGATTGCAGAGTTTGTAGGGAAATGGGGCTAGAGTCTTGCTGATTACTCATCGAAGGCATATGGTCCATGGAGTCAACAGCTCTGTGTTCAAAGTGCCCAAGGGCACTCATGCTCGAGGGTCCAGGGGACTGGAGATCAGCTGCGTTTCTGACATTGCACAACGTCCTGTCTGGGACAGCATCCGAAGGACAACTCCTTCCAGCCAACCCATTTTCTGTCCGCGATTGCACGTTGCCGAGGCCTTTGAGGACGTCAGAAATATTCTGCGAAGAGTCGACAGGAGCGATGCTCTTCACTTGGAGCTTGTTGCCAGAGTTGTTCTGGTTGGCGACAACGATCAGGAGGTTGATGTTGCCTGCATCATCCATCTTCACATTATCAGCCACTGCCTTCGACAACGTTGCTGCGGGGTTGCTGCAAGCCTTTGTGTTGTTAACATAGTTGCTTGACCTCCTGCTAGTAGATGCAATGGATTTCTGGTGGCCTGAATGAGATACAAATTTAAAAAGACAGGAATTGAATTTCAAGGAGTTCTCAAAAACAGTAACATGTTACAATGTATTTGTTTAGGTTACTTTAAATAAAGTCTTAGTTTTCTCCACATAGTGTTTTGGCTTCTTACTATTGAATTAATTCTGTAAACTCAATTTTTATGGTACTCTGTTAACCAGATCTTGAGATATCAAAATCATGAGCTATTTTTGCATAAATAATTTTACCTCATGACACCAAAATATTATCAGTGTATAAGCTCCCCAAGATACAAATAGGTACCAAGTTGTTTTACTCAAAGCCACAACTCTGAGCATACAACTAGTTGCACAATTCAATCCTGTTCATCAAGCTTGCACACTAAGTGCACATTCTCCACTCCCCAGGGAGCATTCCATACCGCATTGTCTTACCCGCAGGACTAGGTGGTATTTGGCTCTGGGCCATGACTCTGAGCGTGGCGCAGTCCAGGCAGTTACAGTTCCTTGACTCGCTGTCCCTCTCCCGTTGGCCATGCAGCAGATATTGCGCAATCACATTGGCAGAATCTGACGGCTAGAAAGGGGAGGTAAAGAAATATTATATATGTGACTTTCCTTTGTTAAAGCGATCCATTAACTTTGTCAAACTCAACCAATATCATTTGGAGAGCGCTTTCACATCTCTCTCGTTCCTTGTTATTTGGCTTATTGTAACATGAGAGTGAGATTTTTCATTGATCACTTTATGAAACAATACAAAATTTGATTTCTTAATTAAATTTATATGTGAAATAATACACAATTCAATTCTGCATATACATGTAGATACAAAATAGAAAGCCCTGCGATTTTCTAATTTCTTCTTGTTCATACCTTTGTTTCTCTGGTACAGCGTTACGTAACTAAAGTAAAATAAAATTGCTTTGAATAAACCACATATTTATCCCTCATAATACTTTGATTAAAATAAATAATTCACATGATAATATTAAGATAAGCACTGGCTCTTTTCCCCTTAATAACTTATGATATGCAATATAGGCAGCTACTTTTTTTTAACTGTACTGGTTAATTCAATAACTTGGTACTAAGTGTTAACCCCTTGACCACGGGAACCGAGTGGGTTGTGTACAAAGTCTATGGGGATTTCATAAACTCGTAGCGAACGGGTTAATTGCTGACTTACTGAGAGTTCCTTCGTGCCGTTCAGCTGGATCTGGTACCCATGCACTGCAAACAGAGAGAGAGAGAGAGAGAGAGAAAGACATTTACAAATCAACCAACTGAATGAAGATTTGTAATATAACACATTGTTGTTGTTGTTGTCTTCTTTATCCAGGTAGCCTCTTCAGTGCTCTTTTTTGCTCTGTTCTCCCAGAGGGACCTGCATCTAATATTACTATGTACAACTCGGCCATTTAATACACTTCCGCACTATATTGTGCACTTTCTCCACTCCCTGGGGAGCATTCCAGCAGGTGCTACTTTATAGTGCACTCATGCTTTTGACACCCTCATGCATGCCAAGCATTCTCCATAGCATTTGCATATATCTGTCAGTGATACCTTGTTCAAGGGGATGATCTATTCATTTACCCCCCCCCCCCCCCCAACAAAAAACAAACAAAAACAAAACAAATGTTTGCAGATCTATGCCAGTGCTCTATAGACCCATGCAAGCTCACATATTTTGGGGGATCATCAACATTTGCAATCCTCTGTGTGCCATGGTAGTAGACTCAAGTCACAATTCTCATTGAATCTGATCTACTGATTTGTTCCTCAATGCACACGTATACAAATAAGTGCGGAATGATGAATTGATAGACACTCAAGACTTCATTCCAAGTTGTTCAAAACCAAACATTTTGCGGACCAGTCCTGAATGGGCTAATAAGTCTATCTACATTGATATCAGTTCATACATGTATAACTATTGCATTATAAAGAAAAACAAAGACTCTTTTAACCTATTCAAGGCAATTTGATTTTGCTATATAACATTCATTCTCCATAAGCCCAAGCCCAAGCATCTTGGGGACCAGTCCTGAATGGGTTAATATCATGCATCAATGCATTATCTTTCCTGGAAACATACAGTCATGTAATGCACGGCCTTTACAAAATCTCTTATCTCATATTTCTGCGCTAGGTCTACGCCAACGCATTCCTCCTTTTAATTATCACAATCAACTCCTTCAGTTGTCATAACGTATGTATCACTAAAGTAACAGCATGACAGAGATAGTAAAACACCTATCATAACAATGTTCAGACCGGGGATGGATAAGAGAATCCATTAGGTTATTACAAGATCACAATGTTGGTTGTGAAGAGAATAGTGCTAAGTCACGTGGCAAGATTGGTAGAGCGCGCGCTTTCCGATCAAGAGATCCCGAGTTCGAACCCTGCCCACTGCCTTTGTCCTTCAGCAAGACAATTTATCCACAATTGCTGCTCTCTACCCAGGTGTATAAATGGGGAACCGGTAGGAGGTGAGAGCCTATATGTGAAGGATCTTCTCAATGCCCATGAGCCGCTTGGAAGGAATGCTCCCCAGGGAGTGGAGATGGTGCACACAATGTGTGCTGGTTTGCATTGTATCCTATGACCGGGGGTAATCATTGTAAAGCACTTAGAGATGATTATCAATCATATTAGGTGCTGTATAAATAGAGTATATTATATTATTATTATTCTGTACTTCTGAGAGAATCATGTTTAAAGTTTAAAGGGAAACAAAATGCTGGAATTTTACCGCATGAAATGTCATCTTTCAAGTGCTTCTGAGCGTGTACTATTCAAGAGCGTGTACTAACAAAAGCGGGTTGTGTAACCGCTCTTGTTGAATCTGCTGCTATTGTGGATTGTGTACAAAGTCTATGGAGATTTTAGAATCTCAAAGGGAATGGGTAAACTTTCAACCAAAATCACTTGGAGCTTTCACACTTCTCTCTTGTACCTTGTTGTTTGGCTTATGGTAACAGAAGAATGGCTGATTAATGTAGTCGAGAGTATCAGAATTTGGATACTTCACGTGAACGATCAGGATGAAATCAGACATTGATTTTCTATTTTCACTAGGTAAACATTCATTTTCTATGAAAATACCACATATCATCCTCTAGAATCTTACAAGGAAAAATTGATATATGATTGATGTCTCAAATATTACTTTTGGGAAAAAATATACAGTTTTAAGGAAGACATTCAATTTGTCATGATTGCAATCATTTGCTGTTCATAATGATACGGTACCTGTACAACTGTATGAACTTACACATTGGTGTTATCTGCTTGACCAGCTCTTCGGTTGACCACTCCTTGTCATCCCGCTGGGGCAGGTCCATCATGGACCCATTGGTCAAGGATTCTAACGTCAGCTTGCGATCATCGGTCACCGGGACGTTCAGGTAGTGAACTAGGATGATGTCTGGATTCTGAAAGGGGAAAATTGAAAATACACTTTGATTAAGGAGGAGAGAAATTAACATGTTTTCATAGGGCAGAGGGATAAAGTTTATTAAAGAGTTGCATCTATTTAAAAGCAGGTCCATCAAGAGGCCATTGGTCAAAGATTCTAAAATCAACTTAAAATCATCTGTCATCTGGGGGGTGTTTCACAAAGATCTTAAGTTGAACTTAACTCTTAGAAGTAGGACTTAAAAATTATGGAAAGCCAATGCTTCTTTGAAAAATTGTTGAAAAAGTTCTTTTAACCCGTTGAGGACGAATTGATTTTGCTATAACACGCATTCTCCATAGACTCAAGCCCGAAATATTTCGGGACCAGTCCTCAATGGGTTAAAAGCCATAAAATGTTGATTAAAATAATAATAATATTTTCTATTACCAAGGAGATTTCATGTTATTGATGTAAAATTGATTTAAGTTGAAAATACTAGCATTCTTGCTTTTAAATAAGTTTTATTCCAAGGCTACAAATGGCTTTCCATAATAGCTAGGTCCAACTTAGAGTTAAGTTCAACTTAAAATCTTTGTGAAACGCCCCCCTGGACTTTCAGGTAGTGAAACAAGATGACGTCTGGATTTGTTCAAAGGTGAGAGAAATGTACATTTTTCATAGGGGAGAGAAAAAAGATTATTTATATCAAATAGTGACATCTCTTTGAAGCAAGTCAATCATGGAACCATTGGTCAAAGATTCTAATGTCAGCTTGCGATCATCGGTTTCAGGTAGTAAACAAGAAAAATGTCTGGATTCTGAGAGAAGAGAAATTAAAAAATATACTTCATCCTCATTCATTCAGGAGAAGAAATTTATTTATTCACATTTTCATTCGGGAGGGGAATTTAGACACATGAAGACAAGAAATTTTTACAGTGTAACTGTAGCTAAAATTGGGCGTGGTCAATTTGTATACCATGGGACACAAAGTTTAGAGACGAAAACAAAATTAATTTCAATTTTTTTTTTTTAGAGAGAGAGATGATATGTGCCTCGCCATCCGCAGAGGAGCCAGAAGTCGCAAGATGTCGAACCCCAGAAATCACGATTGATTTGAAATTGCATGAAAAAGTGAAAAAAAAATATTATTGCCTCATACTTTTCCCTGATATCTGTTCTACCGGTACGCAAAATATCCAGTAAAAATATCCAGTGGAAAGGTAAAAATTAAGCAGAGTTTTGAAGCATGTTTTTTGCAGGCTTGAAAAGTTTGCGTTCCAAAATTATTTGCCACTAAAAGCGATCGATATTAAGCTCCGCCTCTTAACAACCCCTTTGTGCTAAGTTGGAATCTCTGTAGCTGTCAAGAGCGGCCAGCGCACATCGAGATTCTTTAATCCCTATTGACTGTGCACGGAGATTAGTAATCCAAATTGCCTCCATTGTATAGTGGCCCTATTGAGTTTGACAAAGTATGTTTATGACAATACGACCCAAGTCCTATCCAATTAACTGCACACCCACCCCCCCCCCCCCCCCCTCCAACCTCATACACTATGTACACCACTGGTTGAGTGTGAGTATTATATAGATTAAAGAATTGGGCCCTGTAACATAACATTCATTAATCGTATGTAGAATTAATTTGTCGTACTAAATATTTAAGTAGTTCATAATAATTTTATAATAAGGCATACCCCCCCCCCCCCCCACACCACAAAAAAAAAAAAAAACGCTATTTAGAGCTTAATTGTTTTAAGTTGGCTAAAGCACAATCCCACTCTTTTATATACCCTCATTTTGAAGTTGACCGAGGCTCGCCTCCGTTACTTAGACACCTGTTTTAAAATTTTCTAAGGGACATCCCCGGGCATCCCCGCCAAAAGAACGAAAACAAACCCTGTACCAACGGATCCCCCCTCCCCCTTTGGTACCTGGGGCCTCTCCCTTTGGTACCTGGGGCCTCCCCCTCCAAAATGTCTAGCTTCGATACCCCGTTTTACTTTTCACGTATCAACATACTGTTCTTTGTAATAGTTTTTACATTACGCACCAGACGCAAGTTTGCATTCCTAAAATCAAACTGCCAGTCAATACCGATTAATCGAACAATAAACAGATCCAGAGCGGAGCCCCTTTTGTTACCTGAAAGTGCTCGCTATTGTATAATGTGCTCGATGTGTACAGTTTATCGTTCCAAACCCACTTAAATTGTAATTAAATCTGTTCATATCTCTACAATGCATGACAATTTCTGGAGGGAAGGTGTATATCATACATATTTACTGATATGCAAGTTTTCAAGAAAATTGAATAAAGGTTGCTACGACATTCTATTCATGCAATCGGTTCATTTATGGCCTGCTTAAAACGCTAATTTCACTTTCGAAATGGATGTAAAGTTTCTTGAGCTATTTTCTCGGCATCTTATTTCCAGACCGTTCAATATTTGCCTTAGAAAAGCGTCAATAACTCCGCGTTGCAGAATCATTATGAGAAACTCCGCGTTGCAGAATCATTATGAGACAAACTTTATATCATATTAAAGCTTAGATATTGCTGAATCGAACTAAATACAAATCCAGAAAATCAACTTTGTCGACTTTCGGTTCTTCTACGTAGGACGGGTCACATATAAGGATGCTGATCGGTTTATAGGGTAGAAGGGAAAATAATATGTATTTTGACTATTAACCTGTTCCCTACTAAATATTTCCATCCCCATAGAGTTAATACAAGGCCCAACAGTTTCCTGTAGTCAATAGAGCCATCTCCATCGGGAATATACAAATGTATACATTGTATCATTGAGCCAATGATAAAAAACTCTAATTAGTATGGAAATGACTAGATCATACATGTATGTAATTTAGTTACTGTTCCATACAAAAAGTAACAATAAAAGCATACAGAAAACTGGTCATGCATGCTGCCATGTTTTGCTTCGATTTGGATGTGTGCCATGTTCACTTAGTAACATGACCTATTGTTGGCTACTGTTATTGCCTGGGCCCGATGGTCTCAAAATCAGCCCATCCCAATCACCAAGGGAATTAGAAACGTTAGCTCCAACTCATCAACATCAATTTAATACAATAACTTTAACTTCCAAAGGGTGTAGCAGAGCGCACATGTGCTGCTTACTTAAGTCAACCGTAAAGATCTAGACATCCAGACCAGGACTAAGGGGCAAGTCAAAATTGATGTAGGGCAAGTAAAATTTCATCAAATCATTTCACCTAACATTTCTGATTAACTGCAAGAGAATAATGAAGTTCTTTACGTGTAAATTACATTAGAAACAAGCAATAATTTCACCAAGCAGAACGAGCTGCCTAGCGATGAATTTATTTTTCTTTTGCTTCTTATTTGTTTGTTTGTTTGATTGGGGGCAAGTAAATTGTAATTTTGGGCAAGTAACATTTTTAACCCGTTCAGGATTAGTCCCAAACATATTCAGGCTTAGGTCTATGGAGAATACATGCTGTAGTAATATCAGTCCGTCCTGAACGGGTTAACATTAACAATTCTACTTGCCTGAACCTGAACAGGCAGATTAGGAAAAAAAGTTAGTGTGGATCTAGAGATCAGTGGAACTAGGGCTGGTCCTGGGTCATAGTTGTGCTCTTGCCCCCTGGGCCCAGGGGCTCGATTACGGACCAGCAACATTTACCATCTTGGCTCTAACTCATCAATGTCAAAATGCTAGAATAACATACAAATCAACAGAACGTAGTGGCACACACATACCACCCTTACTCATTCTACTGTAAATGATTTCACAAGGATATCTAGAGATCAGTGGAACTAGGGCTGGTCCTGGGTCATAGTTGTGCTCTTGCCCCCTGTACACCAACCAATCAATTGCCAATCCACCCACTTGTTCAATATAAATGAATAGGACATGTATTTTGTTTCTTTCTTTTACAGTCAGTACAATGATATTGTACGGGTTATATCCATTCCTCCATTACTGTTTGTGCAGCATTCAAATCAGCAGTCTATAGATGTGATATATTTAATCAATGGAATACTACTTTCGTTTTAATTGAAATTATTTGTTCTAATTATAAATGTAATGCTGCTATCAATTTCATTCAAAATATGATATTCTAATTCATTAAATTAATACATAGCTACTTTCGGCTTTGTTGAAAGTATGACGCATGATTTCAAAATCAATTCTTTCAATTTGATTTATTCAATACAATGCTTCGCTCTGTTTTATTGAAACAATGTAGCTTACAAATGTAAGAGGTTAATATAAAACTATAATTTTCACATACAAATGAATTAGAAAACCTTTTATTCTTCCAAGTTGATCAAGCCTCATCCCAAATTGCAGTTTTGATCAATAAGGGGGTGTGATTTTGAAAGTAGACAGTAGACAAATGAAATGAAATGAAATTCTGGGGCCAGTTACTACGTCTGTTTTGGGGCCATCAGCAATTGAGAAAATAAATCATTCTACTTGCCCGACCGGGCCATCTACCAAAAAAGATTTGACAGAGCCATTTTATACTTCATATTTAAGATATTGCCAAAAGAGTTGCCAATATTTGAACCTTCAATCAAATACACTAACACATGTACAAATAACATTGTAAGATTTTGTTTAATGATGCATGATAGTTTAATGATGCATGATAGTTTCATACAAAAAGAACACGGTGGAAAAAAGTGACAATTGATGTCAGATTTTATCACCTACAAATGTAGTACTGCCCATTGATCTTTTACTACTACAATCGAAAAGCATAATCATATATTTCTCCATAATTAGGTTGGCATTTGGAAAATCAATTATTTGTTACCAATAGTCAAACAACAAGGTACAAGAGAAATGTGAAAGCTCCAGGTGCTTTTGGTTGAATTTGACAAAGATAATGGATCACTTAACTGTTAAACAGGGTCTAGTCATAAGGCAAAAAATAAAATAATAATTTTTTTTTTTTTTTTTTTTTTTTTTTTTGGGGGGGGGGGGGGGGGGCTACTTTTTAAGCTTGCCTGCACTGTAAATTTTGTTTTGCATTGAACCAAGAAGCTTCATTTAAGGGGGCTCTTATATGATCTTTAAACAAACATTTTGGATGGGGGGGGGGGGGTCTTTTGGGGGGTCGTTCGGGCATTTTGTGGGCAAATTAGCCCTGAGCCCCGGTGTAACTTCACTGCTAGTCATGGATGACAAATTTGTGATCTCAACCATAATTTAATGCATTAATGTTCTGTGGACTCGATCCTATCTAAATACTATGTATTGATCAGTAAATGAGTTTTGTCAATACATTTGATAACAGAACACACAATGCACATTTCTTCATAGCTTGGTAGGGGGTCTAAACACTGAGTCTACAATAACATGTACATGTACAGTAATGGTATATATCAGCATTTTAAAGTCACAATGTTAACAGTAAATGTAATGTTTGTATTTCTTTACTGACAAAGAGAATAAGTAAAGATTTTCTAAAATGTAAACATTTCCCAAAGTCTAAATGACATATATGTAGAACTACATGTACATGTCTGGTATGGGCACAAAACTAACAAAATGTTTGCAAATTTGACTAACGGAGCTGCACAAACTAAACCAAATGTATGTGTACATTTATGATTACATTGACAGCTCATGCACATACAGAAACATTTCTAGGATGTGTGTACATGTATTAGTATGGTAAAGTTTTATGCGAAAGGTTATTTTTTGTAATGTAAATGTCTAGTTTGTTTTTACATCATTCTCACTGCTCAGCATCTAATAAATGATTATCAATATTTATCATGCTGTAACCTATCCGATTATGCCATGATCCACATTATTTCTGCCGATTTCCCATTACATGCAAATCTCATCTTGAAACGAGAGAAATTTGCAAAGCAGATTGAGTTGCCCAACACAATTTATTTAAGTTTTTTATCATTGTTTTTTTGTTTGTTTTTTTTTTGGGGGGGGGGGGGGGGGCAAGTAAACATTCTGTTTGGGCAAGTAAAATGTGAAAAATCATGATTTCACTTGCCCAAATGGGCAAGAAGAAAAAACAATTTAGTGCGGAGGCTTGCTGTAACAATGATACATTCACCAGTTACTGCTTAAATAATCACCAGACTTACTCTTATGAAGTCTAAAATGTCCTCGTTTCTAGCAAAAGGTAAACATTAAATCTCTAGAATACATGTACATCTAGAATACATTGACACTTGATTTTAATATTGATCGCTCAGAATGAAAAAAAGATTGCTTACCATTTCACTCAACAAGCTAAAAATACATAACTAATGTCCTTGTTTCTTGCGAAAGGTAAATATTAAATCTCTCAAAAACACCCAAATTTTGTTTAATATTGATCGCTGAAGTTTCTTTCCAAAAGCACAAGACTGTTTACCAATATTACAGTTACTATAAAGCTAACAATACATCATTTCTAAAAATATATTTTAGAATATAATTTGCAATTCTAGCACAAAATGTCCTTGTTTTTTGCAAAAGGTAAATATCACATCTCTCAAAATAACACCTGAGACTTTTGTCGTTACATTGTATATTGCCAGAGCATGATTTTCTTAATCACCTACTTTCTTTCTCTATCTACATGTTCAAAATTTTAAAAAGATGAAAAGACACTGACAAATTAACTACAAAAAGTTGTTTACACATTATTCTCCTTTCAATAGTCTTTTCACATTATTACACATTTTTAATGGATCCTAGAACAGTCTTTACTCAATTTCCCTTAAAAAGGGAACACATGTATGATGTCGACAAAAACAGTTAATATTTTTGTTATTAGCGAGGAGCCTTGGAAGCTGATATAAATTTGTGTTGGAAGACTAAAATAGTTGCATTTTTTCAAATTTTGAATGTTTTATTCCAAGCCTACACATGGCCTACCATAATTTTAAGTTAAACTTCAAGTCCAATTTAGTATCTTTGTGAAACATACCACTGAACTTACGATTTGAAAAGGGTATTGGATGTGCATGGAACTTGCACATCATTTTTCAAAGTTAGTTTTTACATGAAAACATTTGTAGATTATACTACAAAATAAGCTAGGACACCATGTAAAAATGTGTGAAGGGTAGAAAAGAAATTTAAACAAAACAAAATGTTATGGTTCATTTTCCACGGAAAGTCTTTGTTTGTTTGTATGTTTGTGTTTGCTTGTAAGTCTGTCTGTCTGTCTGTCTGTTTGCTTGTTTGTTTAAAAGTGGGAATGGTAACAAAAATGGGACAATTCAATGCATTAATGTAACTCTTTCAAAACAACTTCTGAAATGTGCCAAAAAATGATATTAATAGAGGTGTATTCTGCAATTGCTTGCTATGCACTGATGCAAGAAATGCCCGGGGCAAAATAATGCATTCGGATGAAAGCTGAATGCATAATTCAGAGCAATTTCCAACAGCTTCAGGCTTTATAGCACTCTAAAGCTCTAATAGTGAGTTGAGCTAAAGGAATAATGTATATACATGGTTTATATTAACCCGTTCAGGACTAGTCCCGAAAATATTCAGGTTTAGGTCTATGGAGAATACATGTTGTTGTAAAATCAGTCTGTCCTGAACGGGTTAACAAAACACCAACAAAACCAGTAATAAAGGCATTTCAGCCAATTTAAAATAAGATAATTGTGAATAAACCTGCTGGAAAAAAATATTTAAAAAGAAAGGTGAATATTTAAAGGTGCAGAGAAGAATACAAAAGGGTTAGATCTTTTCAAATGCCCCTTTAGTATGAAGATATGTATCATTGATAATCATTCAGCTCAAGAGCGTCTACAGACGGTCATAAATGTCATAAGCATCATACTGTAATTAGTTAAAAGCTGACGCAAATTGTTCGTTTTTTTAACCAGGAAAGCAGTGTTCTTTTTCAATGAAACTTTCACACATCATTCAGACATATCTTACAATGATTTTGGTATAGGATTGAAGTCTCAAATCTCATTTTGGGCAATTTCTGACACTAAAACAGGTGCACCTTTAACCCCTTGACCACGGGAACTGGGTGGGTAGTGTACAAAGTCTATGGAGATCTCCAGAAGCTAGAAGGGAATGGGTTAATTTAAAGGCAATTTCCAACAGATTTAACTAAATAGAGTATTTTTCAGTTTTCACAGCTGGTTTTAGCATTCTAAAGTGTTTTATAGTGAGTTAAAATAAAAGAATATATTTTTCACAGGTTTTATTTTGACCGACTAAATAAAACAAACAAATGAATATTCTCACAGAAATGAAAGCTGAATGCATGATTTAATGCAATTTCCAACAACTTTTATCATGGTACATGTATTTCCATGTTTTACAGCTTGTTTTAATAGGTACTTGAAACCTCTTAGTGAATTGAACTAGGAATACATTGTTTTATTCACAGGTTGCTTTTTTTTTGGGACCAGCTAAATAAATAACAAAATGTTATATAGATATTTATATTCCTTGGAATGAAAGCTGAGTGTATAATTTAAAACAAATCATGTCCTACAGCTCGAGATACTTTCCACTTTTGCACTTAACCCGTTCCCTTTGAGATTCTGAAATCCCCAGAGACTTTGCGCATGTATAGCCAACATCAATTGTTCTAGTAAGGAGCGCAGTTTATATGTTAACCTCTCAATTAATTTTACTGAAGGAGTATTATGCTTTTTTTCACAGATTTTTGTGAATAAAACTGTACACATTATGCATACAAATAAAAGCTGATGAATGCATTATTTATTTTAAAAGGCAATTTATAACAGCCCCTGGACATTTTCTACTTCTGCTCTAAAACACAGCTGCTTTTAGTGATCTACTGTACATGTAATCCTGTCAGTGAATTTCAGCACTGACATTTCATTTTTCACGGGTTGTATGATGAATTGAGTAAAAAGAAACGTACAAGTAAGTAGGCCTACAGATGAAAGCTGAATGCATAATTAAAAGTCATGTCTAACTGCGTTGGGGTGCTTTTTATTTTCACTTTCACACCTTATACACAGGTTCAGAGTTCTCATTAAATTTAAATGAACGACTGCTTTTTGTATTCATCATCAAACAAAATAATTAATGTATGGATGAAAGATAAATGTTTTAATAATTCAAGCTAATATCCAACAACTTCAAATTACATTACATAGACAGATCACTAGAACAGAGAACATGAAATACCCAAACTTTATCCTTTTCATTTGGTTTAAAATATGTCCAGTAATTATAAAATGCACTTTGCCAGTTCTATCCTTTTCCATGCTTCATGTGTCTAAAGAGGTTTAGGGTACCTGGTACATGATGCATACTGTAATTAAATTGTCTTTGGAACAGATATGCACGATGAATAATGCCCATAATGTATGCACAAACATCATGAAATACCCAAACTTTATCATTTTCATTTGGTTTAAAATATGTCCAGTACTTGGAAATTACAAAATGCACTTTGCAAATTCTATCATCTTCCACGCTACATGAGCGGTCTAGGGTACCTAGTACGCATAATTAAATTCTTTTTGGAAGAGATATATACTGTATATGATCAATAAATGCCAATAACGTACGCACGAATGATGTCAGGATAGAACAAAAGAGCCCGGTATGTGGAAATAATTTAATTGGGGTAATGTACCGTGGAGAAAAATAAATAAATCAATATGGCATGATTGCAAGCATGGGGGTGGCAGCCATCTTGGCTACACTGGACTTATTGGCCGAGATTCAATAATGTACAGATCATTGTCATTTATCATGCAGCCAATGGAGACAGTATCCAAGGCTCAACACTCGCACTTGTCATATTTCCCAGGGCAAGTCAAAATTGATGTTGGGCAAGTAAAATTCCATAGATGGCCAAATTTGGTTGCCCGATTGCATGGGCAACTAAATTATTGGAGAGAAAATTATAAATCTGTATGTGTAGATCTCATCTTTAGGTAAGCAGGCAGGTATATTTTCTGTTTGGGCTAGTACAATTTGAAAATATATAATTCGAGCCAGTAACGAGAAAAGGGAATAGTGTGGAGGCTTGAATAATGCAACCGATGGAGACAATATCATTATGGTACGACTCTTGTTTTTTATGTGGATAGACTTGCCACAGGAAACAAATAGCAAATTAATATATAAATATGCAACAAATATTCCGTTCTGAAACCAGACACTACAAGTGTGCCCCTTGATAAAGTAATAATCAAATAATCAAACTGAATAAAACATTTACGTACTCCTAAACACAATCGAATGATCCAACGTCTCAGATTCCAACATTGCAAATACACTGTACTCACTCAAAGTCAGGCTGTGGTTTATGTAAAGTTTGTGCTGAAATACAACAGTTAAAGGGCCATTCAGTGAATTGTAAACTCTTAAATAAAAAATGTTCGCACGGAATAGATACCAACTGTGAGTATAGACAATGGTACAAAAAAACTATCTGTGACATTTCCAATCAAACACGGAAAATTCTATTTTTATGAATGAAAATTTTATCTAACTTTTTAAACATGAGCCTGTTGACATGCATCAACTTATGTGCTAGCTGGTAGCACTTAACACATTTAGAACTGGTCCAGGAAAAACTCAGGGTGGGGTCTATAATAATAATGAACAGTTCTTGTATAGCACATATATATCACACCAATGTGCTATATGCGCATATAGGTGTTATAATTGATTATTCTTACTGTAAAATATCTGTCATTCAGCGGTTCGGCTGCGAGAGGTATTAATATCAATGAAACCTTTTCCTTTCCAATTTCAATTTCAATTTCAACAACACCTCCTCTCCTAACCAACAATCCAGACAGACTTCTTCTCCAATTACTTTCACTCATTCCCGACAATTAAATTTGGGGTAAATAATATGCATAAATAATGGGCATTAAACGCCCCAGCTGGAAGGTTCTCAGGGACAGCAGTCAATAAATGTGAAAATAAATGTGAACTTATTGCCTATGGAAACTTGGTGTACCCTGTATTAACTCTATGTGAATTGTAAGATCTAGGAAGGCAATGAGTTAATTGGTCAAATTATACTGTTTGTGTGGTCAGTGCATGAATGTTTGAAAAGGTCAGAACCAGGGTAGGAAATATACAGGGGGTGAGGGCGATTTTGCCCCCTAATTTTCAAAATAGCCCCCTGAAATCAGTAGGTAACCCCAAAAATTACCATACAAGGTATTATGTGAAAAATTTCAGGATATCCATCAGATTGAAAAAGTAGCCTCCTGAAATTAAAAATTAATTCCTGCATTGGTCAGAACTGTCAGAATTGTACAGTCAATTGGTTGACCACCACAGG
>JBAMJV010009220.1:0-27500 GCA_037951105.1 Echinarachnius parma
TATATCTGTTGATGATCTCTTTTTTTAATCATGACTTTGTACTTGCCGATAATAATAATACTTGGCAAACAAAAGGTGGAAAGATTCAACTCGCTCTCGGCATTATCAATCATACCTAACGCACTACCATAAGTAATATGTTTGGCTTATTACTCTAATCCAGACACAGATAAACTACAACAAACAACCAAATTTGCGGTATTCCATGGTTTTAATTTCGAAAAGCATGTCCGAAATTTCAACAATAAATTGAAACAAAAGTACAATTACATCACGCACTCATTATCGTTTAACATATTAAGTCAAATAAAGTATGATTCTAACTTAGAACACTTAAATTATTTACATGAATTATCAAGTGTTTATTAAGAGCTACCACCTGAGAAAACGGGGGGCCCGGGCCATCATAAATTTATAAACTAAAATATTTCTAGCATGACACTGGCCGCTATTAAACTCTCATATCCTCCACCCAAAGGCGGGAAAATAAAAGGTGAATACATGTGCTCCAACCAGCAACATATGTACTGCAAAATAATTCAACGAACATGAATTATAACAGACTAGGCGTATACGTCGCAAAAAAGGGGTTAGGGTGCAAGGTCAATCGCTGGCTGGACACATGACCTTGGCAGACGAGCGTATAGCCAACAGAACATTAATGAACAACATTTGAGAGGAGCGGGATTGCATGCGTATTATATATCAATCATAATTTCAATTAAACCCCTTATTCTCAAGTGGCACAAAAGCTTAACGAAATAACAATTTCGTGCGTGTATTATTTTAAAATTAACAAAAACATAATTTGTGTTGTGGCAAAAAATGCCAATTTCGCCTGGCAGGGGCGAAAAATCCTATTCCAAAAACACCTTGTTAAAGAAAAGAATATTATCTTATTCCAAATCAACAAATAATGTAAGGTGAAAGAAAAAGGACCAAAATTCCCCTGCGACCCACGCGCGGCGTGCGATCAAGCAAGCTTCAGGCAATATAAATCCAACAAATTATCTCATTACCCCATAGTTTGTGGTGGTTGGGGTTGGTGGTGGATATTTTTTCTCTAACCAACATAGATCGACATGCTTTCCGAACAAACAACCATGAACGAATGAATCTACAAAAATCTCCCAAACTTCTCCAATAGTTTTCCACGCTATACCGGCCATATTTATCAAACAAACATGTTTTGCCCAAATCAGTATCCAGGCAAAACGAGGTTCAATAAAAACAAAGATATAATCTCTAAATAAAAGTCAATACCATCCCAGAGAGGCAGGAAGCGGTATCAAATTAAATATAAACATCCACAGGAAAGGGTTTCCAAACATCCATCTCAAGTTGAGGAAGATCGGCTGATAAGCCACTAAATTGTTATCCATAGTCTAATTGAACTTTGCAATGCTAGTCTATTGTTCAGACTGTAAAGCGAATTATTTTATCACTAGCGAGCGAACCAAATCAAATCCCCCTTAATCCTCCCTAATGTGGTTTTCAATTTTCCTCCCGGCCGGTAAGCGGGCTAAATTCCCCCTAAATTCTTGGTTCTGGAGTTAGAGTAACGTAACTTAACACCTGTCATGTCTTGTCGCGTTAAGTTTGATTACATTTCAACCGAAACGTAATGTAATAACTTCTATTCATTCAGAACAGAATGTTATTTGTGTTTGTCTCATGATCTTTTGTTGTCATGAACAATGGAGTAAGGTACCACCTGGTTCGATATAATTGAATCATTGAACTAGTACGGCTTCATTCGCCATACTGGCGCCTATCGTATAATGCTCTTTTGACAATCGCTTCATTTGTGTATAGAAAGTCAACATCAGTAATACCTCCATAATGTTTTGGATGGATAGACACCTTATCAATACGTCAAACAGTTGGCGGAAATTGTTCAGATTATGAAAAAAAGTTCAAATTGTGATGTATACTACTCGATCTTAGTTCATATCCAAAACTGACTTTTAGTTACAAAAACCTGCACTATAACATTACAATCTCAAAAATGTACAAAAAGGTTTTTAAATAGTTGTTGAATATCTCTTTATCTAATCACTATTTCAACAAAACATCACATGCACAACATTTTATTTGTAATGGTTGAAACTGATCAGTGTTTAGAGAGCGCCCTTTTGTGTATTAATGGCTCTTTTTGAATGATAACTGCTTTTTACTTAATCATAGTTCATTGATCAACATTTTCTGAAGCTTCTGTAAATAAGGTCCACCCTAGTCATCACCCCTCGATCCACATCTTGCCGGGCTATATTATGTGCAAGTTTACTTGGCGTACCTATTGTTTCACATGACTTTGCAGATGTTGTTCAAGGTCTGATTTTGTTGGAGAAATGTTCTGCAGTGTTCTAGCCTTTTTTAAAATAATTTTAAATTGTTAGAAATAAGTTATGTAAAACAATATAGGTACGCGCCTATAAAGTAAACTTAGTAAAAGCATGTTAACTGCTGAATATGAATATGCACGTATAGCCTGGCAAGATGGGGATCGAGGGATGACTAGGGTGGACCTTATTTACAGAAGCTTCAGATAATTTTAATGAACTAATACCCTGTGGATATTATGAAAAAAGTGATGATAAGTGCAACATAGTTACCTAACTAGAGCATGAATATTGTAAGTAGAAATGCGAAATACTTACGCAAAAACACCTCACCATTTCACTACTCCAGCCCCCAAATTGTCCATCCATTATTGTTGTAAAATTACAATATGTTGAACAATTTTGGAACTACCAAGGCCTACCTGGAGCAAAGTATGGGCAGTTAATTCTATATACCCTTTTTCCCCCGCCCCTGCAAGGTAAACAAAACAAGACAAAATTACAAATATTCAAGTCAACTTTTGGCGAATGGAGAAAAGTATGGGGGAGGTAGATTCCCTCCCCCCTCCCCCCCCCCCCCCCTCCCCTCCCCCGATACAGAATCAAAGCCAACATATTTACAAAATCACATCACTTAAATAGTCAAACACACACAAACATGAGCACAACTTTAAACTAAAGAGGAACATCTGAGGGGGAGGGTAGTATTCCCCCTATTCTCCCCCCCCCCCTACCCCCCTACTTTACCCAACCCTGCCATGACATGTACAGTCATCATACGCTAATCTATAAACAATTAGTGCACTTATAACAAACAGAGAGAACATTTAGGGCGAAAGGGGGGGGGGGGGGAGGGGAGTTCCCCTTTTCTCCATTACACCCACTTCCCCCCTCCAATTACCCAACCCCTGCAATGAAATGTTCAACATCATATTACACTTTTATGTTAATATATGCAAACAAAAACGCAAGTGAAACTTTCGACAGATGAAAAAAGGTGAGGAGGGGTCCCACCCTACCCCCTCCCATTTACCCCCCTAAAATAAACATATATTATTATAATGGTGGACATTATGATTCTCTCGTGTCACTTTTATCCCATAATCATGTCAATAAAAGCGCTAAGTCATGATGTGTACCAATGAAATGATGTAAAAATTCATTTTGAACCCCCTTTTTCAAGACCCTCTCCCGCCCCTCAAGGTCATAATTAAGAAACTTCCACGGGAAAAATTAAACGTTATGATGATAAGAATTTACTGTGACAATTTCATGCTTTTTTCATTTTGTGCACAATTGTTATGATTTCAGGCCCTTAGCTGCCTAACTAACAGTCCCTCTTTTGCAAGCCAAATTTCAAAAGTTGCGAGGTTATTGTCTTATATGAAAGAAAATGTCATTTAACAGCATGCCTGCGAAATTAGGGCTTGAAATCTCTATTTCGTGGAGTTATAGACCTCAAACTAATAACACGACACCAAACGTTTAATAGTGCATTATACCTGTATTTACCCGGTGATAAATTTCGCACACAGATTCCACGGAGTACCACGTTGCTGTGCGCGACTCCTACGTGACCCGCGCACAGACACAGCGGCATAAGCGAATACTAAACAAAAAAACAAACCTCGCTTAAACTGACTACATGTAATTATATATTCTTCATTTTTGAAATCTTTTTCCGTGACATACCTTTCCAAATGTCGACATCGCAATACATTTACAAGAATTAGTACACTATTGCTGTAATATTATGCTAAATCAGTAAAACTCCTTTATTGACCGATATATAGTTTAGTTTTTCATTCGTAGAATCCAAATTACAGGGCTGTTCGATCTGATTTGTGTTTGTGTGTGTTACATTCATCCCCATCCGTCAACTGAGAACTGTTCAGACGATTTGTAAAACGGGGACTGTCCCTTCTTTTCACATTGTCAAAATCAACATAACTTACTTTGAACAATAGCGGTTCTCACATACCTCAAATTGTTATCGTATTATCAATAGAAGCATGGAGCAAGTTTCGGTTTCCGAATTTCTCTTTCGTTATTTTTCTGTATTTTCTGTATTCTTTAGCATGTATTGGGAGAAGTATTACTCTGTATAAAAGTAAGTGCAGTGAGTGAGCAAATGTACCATTGTGCAGCCACATCGCATTTGACGCTCATTGATTACTTAACTCGGTCTTATGACATTCATTTACCGCGGAATTTTCACACATTACTCATGGATATCACATCACACAAATACACATTTAGTCAACCATTCATCAGATTTTGCACATATCAACACAGTTTCTGCTAGATCCCTTTTCGTATAAAATGGAGATATATATTCTAGTACGCATGTAAAAGCATTGTTGAAAGATGAGAACGAAACTTATGCGCTGACATAATATTCTGGGGCTTCAATCACACGATATGAATATTGACACTGTACTATTCATAGTTATAATACAATGGAGCGCACATGGTTTGCATAGTTAGGAGGACAATATTTGACATAAAAATTGTTAAATTTACATTACATGTATTCGGGTGACAGGGATGGTGATGTATATTATATACAAGATTATAATAGTATGTAAATATTAAAACTACAGGCCAATCTCGGGGTGGTTGTGCTTTATGATATCGTGTAGAGTCGGTTCTTATAATACGATCGGGATGCAGTCATCTGGTCATGTACATATTCATGATCATTGATACGTATAGCTAAAAGGGTAGTACTTTGTTTGTAGGGCCGTGCTTTAGTAACCAAAGCCTGCACAATAACATGACGAAGTAATATTATAACTCCACCATGTCCACCATGCTCGAAATGTATAGAAAAGGCCTGTTATAATTCAAAAAGAGCAGTTAAAACACGAGAGGGCGCTCTCTAAAAAACATTGGTTTCAACCATTTTTCATACAAAATTATGCACGTGATGTTTTGTTGGAATAATGATTAAATAGAGAGATCATCAGCAACTATTTTAAACCCTCTTTTATAAATCTTTGAACAAAGCGTAAGCATTTTTTAAATAAAAAAAATAAATAAATCTGGGGCCCAGATTGAAACTACAGGCCAATCTTGAGGTGGTTGTGCTCTGTAATATGAAGTCATTAGGTGTATATAACTCTCATTTTAACGATCATTGATACTTATATTTAAAACAGAATACAAGGTAGCGTAGTGTATATATAAAGAACAATAATCATGTATATGGTGGAATAAAGAATGTTCTGATGCAATTAGAAATGATAAAACGAAACATTGTAAAATGTATGCCACTCTGTTTGTACAGTATAAATATATGTAATGTATATGTACAAGACTATCGAAAACGGAACGCCTTCGCTCGACAATTTATTCGAAAAGCCAAGAGAGAATATTGGAAGATGTATTGTGGATCAATTAATCAATCTATCACTCCTTTGGCTAATACTTGGAAAAGGGGTAAATTATCTTAATGATTCCAATAATAATACATGTGCATAGAGAGAAACAATTGTATACAAGAAAGAAAGTGTTATAGTGTACAACCAGAACAAAATGAATAATTTTCTGAATATTATTTTGTATATATATATATATACTCTGAGTAAAGACAATTTTTAGATTTCACTCGACTTATTTAGTCAGGTAAAAACTAATAATAATAATGATATTCTTCATAATTATATTAATGAATTGTTGATACATTTTCGAACAGATCAAGTGCAATTCAAATTTCAGCTCCCCAGTCCACGACTTGATCGTATACCGTATGTAGTATATCAACAATACCTTTAGTATGTACAGATGATGAATATGTAAACATAATTAGTTATTTGAATGCTGACGATTGTGTCATTTGGTTTTCTGAGAAGAATGTGGTATTGTTATGTATTAGAAATCAACATTATTCAGGTGTTTTGATGATTGGTTTATGGGATCACAGAATATACATGTGTTATTTACAAATGGAAATAATACTGTTGATATAAAATTAAACAAAGTTGTAGAAAGTAAACAGGATTATACGAATGTAGGGATGACATTAGTCAAGACATTTGGGAAATAGGGTTTGGCATACTCTCAATGTAGAAGTAAAAAATAGATTGAATAAGTCATACATACAATTAATAATTATGAATTGTTAGAGCTGGAATAAATATATAAGTATACTTGGGAAATGTCAGCCAAATGTAATTACTAAACAAAACATAATTAATTTCAAACGAATTTCCATTATCATCTAGTTTTAAGCGCAAATTTAAACACAAACAAATATCAAGTTACAATTAAGGTACTTATTTAACTTAACTTAATTTTGCCTGTCATAGTTTTGTATATGTGTTTGTGTGAGTGTGTGTATTACTAAGGCTATGCTTATATTGGCAATATTTGCTTTACTGATAAAAGTTACGATACAGAAATAGGGGACCAGCCTAGACAGGTCAGCGGCCTTTCTGGTCCCTCAAATTCCTACTTTCCCTTTGCATTTATTTGGGTTTTGTTATAGATGTTAATGTGGTTGTAATTCAATATATTATGCTGTATATAGTTTGTATGTTATATGACTGTATTTTATTGTTATATTGTAACGTTTGGTAGGAGTATACATTGTGCGTTGATCCGCATGTGTGAAGAAATAACCGCTTAATTTTAGATGGCATGTATGTGTACTATTGATTATTTGGGGGATTATACCTCCTAATCTATCTATAGTTATATATACATGTACATATACTCACTTCTAGAGAAGTAGAATGTATATCATAATGGCATGTTTTCTACATGGGGTATAACATCTATAGATTAGTAGCCGCAGTAGCCCACATTAATGTGTGTTTACCACTAGGTTGATATGTTTCAATTAATGTAAGACATTTAGATTTAGTTATAATTATTAGTGCGTTTGTATTATAATGTTGATCACCGGAAACGAGGAGCGAACAACTGGCATCGACCAAGCTTCACAAAGATCCTAAGTTCATCTTGACTCTAAGTTGGACTGAAAATCATGAAAATCCGTACTTAGTTTGTTTTATTTTTTTTAATGTAAAGCTTATGTTAAGGCATGCTATTTTGATTCATATCATTATTTGTTTCTATTACCAAGGAGATCTTACGTTCTTGATGTAAAGCTTATGAATAGTCTAACATACTTGTTTTGCTTTTGAATATATCTTATTCCAAGGCTTCAATTGGCTTACCATATTTGTAAAGTCCAACTTAGAGTTAAATTCAACTTTTTTCAATATTTTGTGAAACACCTCCTTGTCCCGTCGGGGCCTTGATTTGTTTGTATCTCTCCCTCCAGCTGAGGAGCCTACTACATCCCGTCAATATTAAGCAAAATATACATGGTCACTTACAGAACGAACAATTCATTGAAATTGGAAATCATTAAATTCAGTCTTCCATTCAATTATAAGTTTAATTGACATATCTCAGAATTGTATTAAGCCTAAACAAAAAGCTATTCGAATTGTTTGCACTTCTCAATATGTCCAAGCAAAATATAATACGTAAAGATGAAAAAATGTACATATTCACGATAGGAGTTTGTTACATACAGCTTATTTTATGTATATTGTTGTTATCATGATGCACTACCCCAATCTTTTGAACATTATTTTTACTTAAATAAGATGGTAGGTAGAAACAACACTTACGTCTATCCTCCCTTGATGCGTACTGAATGAACAAAATCATCAATGTTGAATGAAGGTCCAGTTCTTTAGAATGAAATTCCATACAATGTACAGACTTGTAAATATTTGAATTACTTTGATCATAGTACAGTATACACAATTATTATTGAATGATATTTAACAACATAATTCATACAATTATGATACAAACTATCAATCGAGTATTTTTGCTATTTCCTTTTTTTATGAATCATGGAGTATCTCTTGCTGTATTACAATGCCTTTCTTAACGAGCCTTCGGTTTATATCGGCTCCGCCACACTGTTAAAAATGTATGTATATATTATTGTATTTCATGGGTGTTTTCAAGTGGGAAAAAATCAGTTCAATTCAATTCCATTCAAACAATTGACATATTTTGCCCCAAATCGTAAAAAAACGGACCGACGCCTTTTCTTTTAATATACCTACGTCCATTTTCCCCATTAAACGATATAAATAGAAAGCGCAAAGGATTTTGCCAGGGTTGATTCTGTTTTTGTTTAACTGTCATTGTTGATTTTTAATTTAAAAGATTGAATAATTTTGCCCCAAATCGCAAAAACGGATCGACGCCCTTACTGGTTTTATACCTGCATCGAGATTCCCGATTAAGCGTGCTTTTCGTTAAAAGTGTCTGCCTTAAACTTGATGTCAACAGGGAGCACGCTTTGTACAAACTTTAATATAAACAAATTAAACTAAATGTAAAATATTCAGTTATTTTCCTACCAACTCATTACGCTTTGTAATACTGTTTGTTTACATTTATATTTGCTTTTTGATATATCAAACTCTTGGCACCTTTGATTGTGAATAATTCAACACATATTGCATGGACGCTATCCATAATGAAGCGGAAGTTAGCTGAAAAGTGTACATTTTGGTTGGATGTGGTCGTGTTGCGTATAATTCACACTCAAGTTTACACAGTTTATTGATATTAACAAAAGGAGGATTACCAGAGGCTTGCCCTAGATATGCAGGGTTATGCATTGTCTGCCAACTCATGAATAGTTGCTATATGGACTGGACTTCCAGAGGCTTGTCCTATATATTCAGGGTTATGCATTGTCTGCCAACTCATGAATAGTTGCTACGGACTGGATTTCAATAGATCAAGAGTAATCAGATGGCCGGGCGAACAATAATCATAGTGGGATACACACTTATTGACTTGTGTACATCTTCTCAATTTTGTGCAGAAGACTGTTTTGGACGAAATTGTGAAGTTTACTTTTGTAAATATGTTATACGTGTGTGAAGTTAAGAGTGAATATTCAGCAAGACCACACCCAGCACGATTGTATAATGTTCAGCTATATTCTGCTTCAATTCTCGCTACCCCAAATAGCGATTATCTCGAAATCCGATCGAAATCCCGAAAACACGCATGGAATTGTGGGATAGCTTTTAGTCATACCAACTTCCTGACTACTGCGTGGACGCGTCGTGTGCATATGTGCGGCGCGCGGGAGGCGTTTATTTTTTCCGTAACCGGCCCGGGATCTGTATACATGTACTGCATACAAACGCATTTGAGACGTGTGGTCGATAGCTTTTAATTAATGCATTATATTTTGTGTGAGTTACGCTGATTGCATCCATTTCGAGCGTGTGCGAATGATGGGCACGCGAGCCGTGACGGTACCAGAAGTGGGAGTGACGACCCGCAAAGTGGAAAAAAGTCTCGTCTCGCGAATGTCGAGATTTTCGGACCTATTTAAGATAGCGAGAATTGTGGGTATAAAGCTCTCTGCAGACAGAGCCGACTCGACCCGATTCGACTGGTTTTCATTCGGATCGGCTCAGTGTTCAGTGCCTCGCGACACACATTCAGTCGAGAGACAGTCGGATGACAGTTGGGGCCGATTCAACACGATGAATCGGATCCGACCGACCGGACCCAACTCTAGCCTGATTGAAACCAGTCGGATCGGGTCGAGTCGGCTCTGTCTGCAGAGGGCTTAACTCATGCCATACTTGTTGTAATAGTTCACAATCAGAAGTGCAAAGAGCTACTTTTAACATCCAGGATGTCATTGCTTTGTAATTGTTTTCTCTTTGGTATTATGTAAATGTGCTGTTTATAAAATAAACTGAACTGAACTGAACAACTTATAAATGTATAGTGGGATTATTGTAATTAAGATTAAAGTCCAAATAATATATCTATAGCTGTCGAAATCTATACTTATTGTAAATCTATAACCTTACATGCACATCACATACATGAAACATGAAACTTTCCTTTAAAGGGACCTAGGCAAAATCAAAAAACCTTGCTTAAAACTGAAGTGGTTATCACATACCTCCTTGTATTCGCATTGCCAATATAATCACGTTACACATATTGCTTTTTGACATTTCACTTTTGAATATATTTATAACTGATGTGCTTGGATTTGAAAGTCTCCTTGGGAGACTTTCAACTGTGTATCATGTTACAGCAATACGTTAGCAAGTATCACTCTGCACTTTGGCGCATAAAAACTCGGTTATATGGCATTCATTTTCCATGAAATTGTTTACAGATCACAGAATTACGCATGTAATAACCTTTCTTCAATTTTCGAACATGTCACCCAAGTTACTAGATTCCTTTGATAAAACAAAAAGTAAAGGGAGGTCATCACAAAATGATTTAAATGACCTTAAACTAGGCACACTTTGTTTACAATGTTCTGGCTAGGTATTCATGTAGATGTGAACATGCTAATCAGCCTGATAAGTTGACGATCCTAATTACAATGAATAACATCACAAATTGGGGGCTATATTTATATCTTTAATTTTGGCTGTAGTTTACTGACAGAAAATAACTGTTCAATATTTTATTTTTGTATTAAAGATAATTGACAACTTTGATTTTCACGAATTTGCCTATTATATCTGAGTCATCCTAAACAAGCCCCAACAAGATCAATCTCCAGTTTTCTTTCATAAGTTAACCTATACAGGGTGGCCCCCCAAAAACGGAACGGGGCACTTCCCAAAATAAAGTAACACAACTATTATGTTCATCGGATATGATGTCTTCTCCAATGAAAAACGATACCAAGATCAGTATATTTGGTCGTGTAGATTTTTTTCATGGCGCTCTGAGTAACATCATGTCAGGTTTCCATTTTTGTCAATTGTTACAAAGTCAGTGCCTGATAAATCGCACTTCGTGCTCGTCATAGCATCGAGCAACCATGCCCATTCTCTCGGCACAAGGCTAAAATGCACACTTACAATAGCCCGCGTATTGCTCGTTGTTCGAATGATATGACAGGCAGAAGTGCGGTTTATCAGGCACTGACTTGGAAAAAATGGTCAAAAATGGGAACCTGACATGGTGTCACTCAGAGTGCCCTAAAAAAAAACCTACACGACCAAAATAACTGATCTTGGTATCATTTTTCATTGGAAAAGACCTATAACCCTAACCCTAACCCTATCCGATGGACATAATCATTATGTTGCTATATTTTGTGAAGTGCCCCGTTCCGTTTTTTGGGGGCCACCCTGTATATTGCTTACCGTAACCTGGTGGATCCTGTAGTAACTCTATAAAGGCCTGGTCACACAGGACACGACTATACCCACGAATGCCGTACGCATGCGGTACGAACTAGTACGATCGTAAAAATCGTAGTGGTTCGCCATGTATCGACCCTACCTACGCATGCTCTACGCATACTGTACGCATATTTGCGAATGCCAAAATAATACAGAGAGACAGCAGTAAGAACGCGGTACGCTTCCGTCAAGAAGTACCAGTACGATGTCTTATACGCACTCAGTACGATTGCATTAAGAATGCCCCGCAGGTATGTCCACCAACTAGTAGGAACCATGAATGTGAGATGGTACTCGGGTACTTCTAAAGCCAGCGAATAGAGGAGAACTATCACGAATCAGCAAGACTCGAACAAGAACCCAGTATATTATGCAGAATACACACGATTTGCCGACGATTTCTACCTTTTTACCGATTCGTACAAATGCGTACGGCATTCGTGGGTATAGTCGTGTCCTGTGTGACCAGGCCTTAACGGGGATTGCAAAATCTAGTAGGGGACATGCTAATTAGGTATATCTTGATACAAAAACATAATAACTATAAAAGTAACACCAATCTTTCAATTTTCTGCCTGTCATGCCGATGGCCTTGCGCTACACGCAACGACGTGGTGTGATGGATTTAGCTATATAAAACCCCTTCTTAATTGAGAAAAATAAACCTCACCCCATTGTTACTCGGGCGAGATTTGGATAAGAAACAGTAGGGGGTCAGGTCGTAAAACACGCAGCGAGCCTTCGGACCCCTTCTTATTCTACCATCCGCAAAATCCTCACTCGGGTAGGTTACCATAACAACCGCACCTCCCTCATCACGCGAACAGCTGGGGCGACACATAGTATCGGCGCGCGCTGTGTTTTTTGTTCACGGCCATCACGTCTTCTATATACCCGGGTAACGTTCTGCGCGCTTCTTAATACAATGTTTGTCAGGATGTCATCCTGATGTTGTCAGGACCTCACCGCGCTATCACCCTGACCCGTCTAGGGTGAATCTCACCCCGATGTCGTCCTGATGTCGTCCTGATGTTATACCGATCGGAGCTTCTTAATTGAAACGGTGTAGAATCTCATCCGGACAACGTCAGGACATCACCGCGACTATTACTTTTGATAAAGAAGGGGTTTAAGGGTGTTATGTACATGTTATAGGGACTTTTTGTCCAATCTGTAATGGCAACCATTCGGCGGTTTCTCAGCTTACAGGAATGCCCGTGAAATACACATAATTCCTGTAAGTCAGCATATCTCTATATCACTATATTACCCAAAGAAAAATAAGAAAGACTGTAAGATACAAAGCAGATAATGCCAAAAAAAGTCCGAATTCACACGATCAAGATACAATAATTGAGTCCCATACAATGAAGAGCGAGGGGGAAAATGCACGGAGGGCAATTTTGAACAAACGTGAATGCAAGCGCAAAGTCGATTCACCCGTCAATACAAACAAACACAAATATTGCTTAAAAGGATCTTTTCAGATTGTCAAAATCCACATAACATAAATTACTTTTAACAATAGCGGTTCTCACATACCTCAAATTGTTATCGTATTACCAATAGAAGCATGGAGCAGGTTTCGGTTTTCGAATTTCTCTTTCGTTATAAATATATTGAAAACAATGTTTGGATTTTAAATTGTATGTACTCTAATAGGGATAGGTATTACTGTGTACAAAGTAAGTGCAGTGACTTAGCAAATACCACTTCGCATTTGACACTCGTTAATTACTCGATCATATATGACATGCATTTACCGTGGAATGTTCAAAAATCACTCATCATTGCTCTTGGACATACGGTATCACATCACACAAATACACATTTGATCAAAAATGTATCAGATCAACAAATTTACCGCTAGATCCCTTTACTTGTAAAATTGAGAAACAACTTATCATGCTTATGCGCTGACAAAAACAATCTGTGAAACGGCTCAATATAATGTATATACTGATCTGAATATTGACATTGTACATATATTTTTAGTACAATTATATTAATATTCCATATGGAAAGCACAAGGTTTTTTATAGTCCCGAGGACAAAACAGTCTATTTGTTTTTATATCAGAATTAAATTGTTCTAATTTACATTACATGTATTTGGAAGACATGGTTAAATGATGGTGATGTATATTATATACAAGATTATGTGTAAATATTGAAACTACAGGCCAATCCTGAAGTAGTAGTGCTCTGTAATATGTAGTCATTGGTTGTATATATATATGTACATATTCTCATTTAACGATCATTGATACTCATAGTAGCTTTAAACGATTGAATGTTCCTGACTTTGTTAGGGAAGGTGAATCCCTTTTCGGGGATGACTTTTATAATGCACATGATGTTAACTACTTGTGGAAACATTTCAATGAGGCGTTTATAAAACTTTGTGATGAATACGCACCATATTTGTCAGTTCGAAAACGGGCTAATGGAGCACCATGGTTGACAGATGAATTCTTAGATCTAACTAGGCAACGTAACTTAAACAAGAGACAAATTGTGCTTGAGCACGAAGATGTTATTATTGAACAGGTAAAGCAGTTTAAGTATCTAAGGGATGCACTTGATAAAACTCTCAAGTTTGATAAACACATTGATTTGGTATGTGCAAAGCTAGCTAGAACTATTGGGTATATTAGACAAATTAAGAAATATTAACCGGAAAAAGTTTTGATTCTGCTGTTCAATTCTGTAATTCTTACACACATTGTTTATGGTTTGATAATATGGGGAAACTCAGCAAAGTTTTTAATTTTGAAAATACAGCGTCTTCAGAAAAGATATGCTCGTTTGATTCTTAATGCTGATTTTCTTACACCTCATTTATCAATGTTGAAACAGTCAAATTGGCAATTTTCGTACAAAGAGTTAATTATCAATGTTGTTTGTAGTTATTTAAAGTCATTAATGGACTTTCACCAGATTATTTGAGAATTTTGATAATATTTAACAGAACTCCGCATATATTTACAAAATATGCCATTGATTATCCTTTATTATGTAGTAAAGCCAAACAAAGAATATATGAAAAGTGGTTTCAGTATTTAGGTTCGATAATTTGGAATAATCTCCCAGTTTGTATTCGAAATACCACATCAATTGCCTCTTTTAAAAGACAATGTAAATTAGTATCCTTAATTGATCGCATCTATTTATCACGATTTATTTCCTTGTATATAATTAGCAGTACATGTATTACATACACTACCACAGTTCCCAGTTTGAGGAATATTTTAGTTTGTTTGTTTTTCTTTCTTAGTTTGTATTTGGATGAAAGTGGTCGTTAGTTATCTCTGGTTTCTTTATTGTTTTAATTCTGTATTTGTAATTCATTTGTATTGATTTTCATTGTTTTGTTTGTATTCAAAACTGTATATTGTATTGTTTTTTTTATTGTATGCAGTGGCCCTTGGTAGACCAGTTTGTTCACTGAAAGGGAACCCTAAAATAAAACAAAGAACAAGAATCAAGTATTATGGAGGAATAAAGAATGTTCTGATGCAATAACAATCAGGAATGATAAAATGATAAATTGTTAAATGTATGTCACCCTGTATGTACAGTATACAAATATGTATTTGTATAATTATGTACAGGACTATCGGAAACGAAAAGCCTTTGCTCGAAAGGTTATTCGAAAATCCAAGAGAGAATATTGGACGATACATTGTTGATAAATTAATCGATTCGATCACTCCGTTGGCTAATACTTGGAAAAGGGTATATTATCTTCATGATTACAATAATAATACATGTGCATAGAGGGAAACAATTGTATACAAGACAGAAAGTGTTGTATTGTACAACCAGACAAATATGAAGAATTTTATGAATATTATTTTGTATATTATATACTCTAAGTAAAGAACAATTTTAGATTGCACTCGACTTACTAAGTCAGGTAAACAAAACAATAATAATAATGATATTCTTCATAATTATATTAATAAAATGCTCATATTTGTTCGAACTTATTAAAGGGACATTCCCTCTTTTGCAAGCCAAATTTTAAAAGTTGCGAGGTTATTGTCTTATCTGAAAGAAAATGTCATTTAATAGCATGCCTGAAAAAAGTAGGGCTTGAAATCTCTTTTTCGTGGAGTTATAGACCTAAAACTAATAAACCGTCGTCCAATTTTAAGTTTGCATTATATGTATATTCACCCAGTAAGGAAGTTTGTACACGGATTCCACGAAGTACCACAACGCTATGCATGACCCCTCCGTGACCCGCGCACAAATAAGAATAGCATGACTGCACAAAATAATCAAACCTCGCTTAAACTGACTACATGTAATTACATATTCTTCATTTTTTTGATTTTTTTTCCGTGACATACCTTTACAAACGTCGGCTTCACAATACCTTTAAAAGAATAAGTATAGTTATAATATTATGCTAAATCAGTTAAACTCTTGTATTGACCGATATATAGTCTGATATATAGTCTTTTTGTTTAATAGGCTGCACTGTAATCATATTTTTCTTTTCTAATTGTATAATTTCTTGTGTACCTTATGTTGTGTTTGTAGGTTGTAATATATTTTGTTTATTTAATTTGGTATGTTAAGCGCATAGAGAGTAATATTACTATTATGCGCTATATACATTTATATTATTATTGTTATTATTATTATGGAGGGACGCATTGGTTTTTCATTCGTAGAATTCAAATTATAGGGCTGTTCGATCTGATTTTGTTGGTGTGTGTTTCATTCATCCCCATCCTTCAACTGGAAACTGTTCAGACGTTATGTAAAAGACGGACTGTCCCTTTCAGTCCTATGTAAATGTCAACAACCCAGTCCATGACTTAATCGTATACCGTAAGTATTAAGTAAATTGTCTAACTCCACGAAAATTACTTGGAGCTTCCACATTTCTCTTCTACCGTGTTGTTTGGCTTATGGTAAGAGAATAATAAATAGGGTTAGATTTTTTTAAAGCCCCTTTAGTATGACAATATCTATCATTGATAATCATTCAGCTCAAGAGCGTTAATGAACGGTCATAAACATCATACATTTTATACAGTAATTCGTTGTAAAAGCTGATGCAAATTCTCGCGTTTTTAACCAGGAAAGCACATCATTCGGACGTATCTTACAATGGTTTTGGTACAGGATTGAAGTCTCAAATTTTATTTTAGGCAATATCTGACACTTTACAGGTGCACCTTTAAGGCAGTATGTAAAGATGATAAACATGTAAACATATAATCATTTGAATGATGACGATAATTTTATTTGGTTTTCTGAGAAGAAGGTCGAATTGTTATGTATAACATGTATAATATAGAAATCAACATTATTCAGATATTTTGAATGATTGGTTTATGGGATCACATAATATACACGTGTTATTTACAAATGGAAATAATATTGTTGATACAATATTAAACAATGTTGTACAAAGTAAACAGGATCATATGAATGTAGGAATGACATTAGTTAAGACATTTGGGAAATAGGTTTTTGGCATACTCTCAATGCAGAAGTAAAACATAGATTAAATAAGTCATACACACAATTATAACTTATGAATTGTTAGAGCTGAAATAAATCAAAAAGTATACTTGGGACATTTCAGCCAAATGTAAGTACTAAACAAAGAAAATAATTTCAAAAGAATCTCCATTATCATTTAGTTTTAAGCGTACATTTAAACACAAACAAATAACAAGTTACAATTTACTAAAATGTGTTTGTGTAAATGTGTGTCTTATCAAGGCTATGCTTGTATTGTCAATATTGTATTTGCTTTACTTATATGATTTTAATTACGATAAAGAAAAAGGGGACCATCCTAGACAGGTCAGCGGCCTTTCTGGTCCCTCAAACTCCCACTTCCCTTTGCATTTAGTTGGGTTTTGTTATAGATGTTAATGTGGTTGTAATTCAATACAATTATGCTGTATATAGTTTGTATGTTATATCACTGTATTGTATTGTTATATTGTAACGTTTAGTAGGAGTATACATAGTGCGTTGATCCGCATGCGTGAAGAAATAACCGCTTAATTTTAGACGGCATTTATGTGTATTATTGATTATTTTGGGGGATTATACCTCCTAATCTACCTATACTTATATAATATACATGTTTATACTCACTTCTAGAGAAGTATAATTTATGTCACAATGGCATGTTTTCTACATGATGTATACAATCTAGATTAGTAGCCGCAGTATACCAATACACTGGGTTGATATGTTTCCATGAATGTAAGACATTTAGATTTAGTTATAATTATTAGTGCGTTTGTATTATAATGTTGATCACCGGAAACGAGGAGCAAACAACTGGCATCGACCAAGCTTCACAAAGATCCTAAGTTCAACTTGACTCTAAGTTGGACTGAAAATCATGAAAATCCGTACTTATTTTTTTATTTTTTTTTAATGTAAAGCTTATGTTAAAAGGCATGCAATTTTGATTCATATCATTACTTGTTTCTATTATCAAGGAGATCTTACGTTCTTGATGTAAAGTTTATGAATAGTCTAAAGTACTTGTTTTGCTTTTGAATATATCTTATTCCAAGGCTTCAATTGGCTTACCATATTTGTAAAGTCCAAATAAGAGTTAAATTCAACTTAGGATCTTTTGTGAAACACCCCCTGGTCCCGTCGGGGCCTAGGTTTGTGTGTATCTCTCCCTCCAACTGAGAAGCCTGCTACATTGTACCGCAGCCCGCCACATTGTACCGCAGCCCGCTACATTGTACCCCAGCCAGCTACATTGTACCGCAGCCCGCTACATTGTACCGCAGCCCGTTACATTGTACCACAGCCCGCTACATTGTACCGCAGCCCGCTACATTGTACCGCAGCCCGCTACATTGTACCGCAGCCCGCTACATTGTACCGCAGTCCGCTACATTGAACCGCAGCCCGCTACATTGTATCTTCAATATGAAGAAAATATACATGATCACTTACAGAACGAACAATTCATTGAAACTGGAAATCTTTAAATTAAGTCTTCCATTCAGTCTGTCATTGTTTTTACAACTAGCATCAATCGAATAGCAATGGGATATATATTAAATTACGAACTATTTCATGTCGGGATATTATCTTCATAACCATTTAATAGTTATTTAGATTGTCGTCAGCAATTTACAATGTGAAGTTTCCATAGTTCAGAAGGCAAGTCAATTGGATGTAGAATGCCCCCAATGATCAATATTAGGAGTCTTTGTGTATGTCATAGGTATGTCATACTTTTCTCAGATTATACCGTGTATTTTTTGTCAGGTAAAATATTGATTATATATTAGTATTCATTGTGAACGTACACTTACAACGTGTAGATAATTTGAAGCGAACAAATAATTCAATATCAAACATTGATAACAACTAAATTCATGATATAAACTGGAATCAACATTCATAATTATTTACAAGTATTTTATATAGATTGTCCTATGCAATATAATTTTAACGATTTGAAGTTGTTAGGTGTTACAATGGATACCAAAAAAAAGTTAAATTGACATATCTCAGAATTTGATTTAGCCTAAACAAAAAGCTATTCGAATTGTTTGCACTTCTCAATATGTCTGAGCAAAACATAATACGTAAAGATGAAAAAATGTACATATTCACGATAATAGTTTGTTACATACAGCTTATTTCATGTATTGTTGTTATCATGATGCGCTACCCCAATCTTTTGGAAATAAGTTTCATGTAAATAAGATGGTTTGTATATATGATGCGTACTGAAGCAACAAAATCATCTACGTTGAATGATCCAGTTCTATAGAATGAAATTCCATACAATGTACAGACTTGTAAATATTTGAATTACTTTGATCATAGTACAGTATACACAAGTATTATTGAATGACATTTAACAACATAATTAATTCAATTATGATACAAACTATCAATCGAATACTTTTGCTATTTCCTTTTATTATGAATCATGGAGTATATCTTGCTGTAATACTTTGCATTTCTTGACAAGCTTTCGGTTTCTATCGGCTCCGCCACACTGTTATGTATGTATATATTATTGTATTTCATTGGTGTTTTCAAGTGGGAAAAAATCAGTTCAATTCAATTCAATTCAATCAATTGTCATATTTTTCCCCAAATCGTTAAAAACGGACCGACGCCTTTGCTTTGAATACACCTACGTCCATTTCCCCCATTAAACGATATAAACAGAAAGCGCAAAGGATTTTGCCAGGGTTGATTCTGTTTTTGTTTAACTGTCAATTTGTTGATGTTCAATTTAAAAGATTGAATAATTTGCCCCAAATCGCAAAAACGGATCGACGCCATTACTGGTTATATACGTGCATCCAGATTCCCGATTAAGTGTGCTTTTCGTTAAAAATGTCTGCCTTAAACTTGATATCAACAGGGAGCACGCTTTGAACAAACTTTAATATAAACAAATGAAACTAAAAGTAAAATATTCAGTTATTTTCCTACCAACTCCTTACGCTTTGTAATACTGTTTGCTTAGATTTATATTTGCTTTTTTATAATAAACTCTTGGCACATTTGATCGTGAATAATTCAAAAATTATTGCATGGACTCTATCCATAATAAAGCGGAAGTTAGCTGAAAAGTGTACATTTTTGTTGGGTGTGGTCGTGTTGCGTATAATTCACACTCAAGTTTACACAGTTTTTATTGATATTAACAAAAGGAGTATTTCCAGAGGCTTGCCATAGATATGCAGGGTTATGCATTGTCTGCCAACTCAAGAATAGTTGCTATGAGCTGGATTTCAATAGATCAAGTGCAACCAGATGGCCGGGTGAACAATAATCATTGCAGGAATACATACTTATTGACTTGTGTACATCTTCTCAATTTTGTGCAGAAGATTGTTTTGGACGAGAAGTTTACTTTTGTAAATATGTTATACGTGTGTGAAATTAAGAGTGAGTTATGCAGCAAGACCACACCCAGCACGATTGTACAATGTTCAGCTATATTCTGCTTCAATTGTGGGTATAAAGCCCTCTGCAGACAGAGCCGACTCGACCCGATTCGACTGGTTTTCATTCGGATCGGCTCAGTTTTCAGTGCCTCGCGACACACATTCAGTCGAGAGATAGTCGGATGACAGTTGGGGCCGATTCAACACGATGAATCGGATCCGACCGACCGGACCCAACTCTAGCCTGATTGAAACCAGTCGGATCGGGTCGATTCGGTTCTGTCTGCAGAGGGCTTAACTCATGCCATACTTGTTGTAATAGTTCACAATCAGAAGTGCAAAGAGCTACTTTTAACATCCAGGATGTCATTGCTTTGTAATTGTTTTCTCTTTGGTATTATGTAAATGTGCTGTTTATAAAATAAACTGAACTGAACTGAACAACCTATAAATGTATAGTGGGATTATTGTAATTACGATTAAAGTCCAAATAATATATCTATAGCTGTTGAAATCTATACTTATTGTAAATCTATAACCTTACATGCACATACATGAAACATGAAACTTTCCTTTAAAGGGACCTAGGCAAAATTGTGTAAATCCAAAAACCTTGCTTAAAACTGAAGTGGTTATCACATACCTCCTTGTATTCGCATTGCCAATATAATCACGAAACAGATATTGCTTTTTGACATTTCACTTTTGAATATATTTATAACTGATGTGCTTGGATTTGAAAGTCTCCTTGGGAGACTTTCAACTGTGTATCATGTTACAGCAATACGTTAGCAAGTATCACTCTGCACTTTGGCGCATAAGAACTCGGTCATACATTTTCCATGAAATTGTTTACATTTCACAGAATTACGCATGTAATAACCTGATAACCCTTCTTCAATGTTCGAACATGTCACCCAAGTTACTAGATTCCTTTGATAAAACAAAAAGTAAAGGGAGGTCATCACCTTAAACTAGGCACACTTTGTTTACAATGTTCTGGCTATGTATTCATGTAGATGTGAACACGCTAATCAGCCTGATAAGTTGACGATCCTAATTACAATGAATAACATCACAAATTGGGGGCTATGTATATGGTCGATTCCAACGAAAAGTGTACACGGCCAGATTTTTAGGTTCGAATTTCAAACTGCTTTGATTGTTTAATCCTTTTGCACATGTCAAGTAGACATGTCAACCATAACCAGAAAAAAAGTGCCATCACTAATCTCTCCGAACGGCCAGGTAATGGCCTTGAGAAGTTAATGGTACATTTCCTAACGTTGCCTACGAATGCAGATGAATTACTTTAAAAATGTGATTATGGAACCCTAAATCAATCTGCTTCATGCAAAAATTTGCTTTTATTTCATCTATAAGATGCTTATCATGGAATACATTCACATATTGTGTTTTAAACATCACTCTGTTATAAATTTTCAAGTTCAAATGTTTTATTAGTGTGTTGAGATTTTCCTGTCTTAAAAACATGAGGTTGTATCACTTTTCATAATCTCTTTAATAATATGTGAATCAGAATTATTTCCCACTATCTTAAAGAGTGGGAAATACCCTTTCCAAAAATATCAAATTTAGGTTTGTGTGCAAAAATATGACACATATACAATGTACGTGAAAAATAAGTATTCGTAGGCAACATGTAATTTACTTTATACGTAGGTAACAAAAACCTTTTATTCACAGTGACTGTCACGAAATATGGGGGTCCCTTGTCAGTTCTAAGTGAGATACGATCATACAAATGTGCTTACAATCAATTGGGTGTAAAAATACTTCTACGAATTTACACTGACACCATAAGTGGTGTCCTCAAAACAAAATATATATTCAATGTGAACATTTGGAAATTTAAACCTGACTATAGATTTGAATTCCCAATGTTGATCAATAGTATCCACATCATTGATATTGCAAACATTATGTAAGAAGATGTTTAATCTGGAATTTCTAGGGATACGATACATTTGGGTTATACAGAAACGAATATTATAGTGTGTTCGTAGGTAACATTATTTTGTTCATATTTAAAGATACCTGTAGTAGGCAAAGTTAATTACTGTATTTTGACTATACGAAAAACAACTTGTATACCTATGGTCTGTAAATATATACTGTTCCTGAAATGGCTATAAAAACACGAATTTGACAAATGCAATAAAGGATCATTTGAGATTCCTAAAAAACAGTTCATACAGCGCTCTTATCATGTTCTTTAAAGGGTTGAATATTAATGAAACACATTGGCCAATCCTGCATATCCCAACAGCTTACTTAGTTTGATTCGAACCCTCCAATTTAATTGGAATGTTTCTAAGATTAACTCGTATTGTTTCCAGTTTTGTGTCTTACAGTATATTATTGTAAAGTGCTAAAATATAAGGTTAATCTTATTATGTGCTACATTTATCAAGAATATTATAAACGACGTTATTCTTGGAGATTTATGTGTACATTATGTGAGGCTGCAATAATATTAATACAATCAAACGGCAGCATATGGAAACATCACAACACGGCATCATCATTGTTTTCAATTACGTTATTTTACTTTTTAACAACAAAAATGGCCGTTAAATAAATCTTTATAGCAATCATAACCTGTTTAACAGTATCAATATTACAGTGTACATGCTCTTGTTATATGTGATAAATATATAAGTGCTAATAAGTTGTATCATCTTATAGATATATATCACAATTACGATATTACAAAAAAATAATCGAATTTTCTATCTACCCAAGAAACAAAAAGTATATATCTGAGGTAATGGGAGAACGGTTGGGATACGGTATATAGCTGAAAATGAGGCGAAACATATTGATTGTTTTTCAATTCAAATTTTCAGAGGGGGTATAAGGGTGTATTGTCAGATAAATAATTTAATAAAATTGAGCCAATGTATTACATGAAGTGCCATTTGATACATATCATTCTAACCATCTTAATATTAAGACATCAAATGGTGTGTTCTTCGGTATTTTACCTACTTTATAAAGAGCCACATCTGATTCAATCTCTCGTGTGATTGGAATACAAATGAAAGTAATCGATTACGTCGACTTATCATGTGGTTTATATACAACTGTTCGCCACAAATCATAGTGCATACGTCAACGTAGATACCATGTACACAGACTCCATGATATATGTTTTTACAAGGAAAATTTCATAGACAAAAATACCAAAATGCAATTCGAACAACCGCAATTGCTTTTGGGATCGAATGGGTTGATCATCTTGATGCAGATAGTGGGCCATCAGATGCATGTGGTTTTTAAACATTTTTTTGTATTAACCGATTTTAAAAATCAATGATGACATCATTATTTTTGTGTATTCGGAACTTTGTAAAAAAAAAAATATATCATATTTTCAGTCGAAACTCTAGATGATGAAAGCATCTGGTCGGATTTGAAAGTGCACACTTATCAGGTTGATTGTGACATCCAAATGGGCTTTAATATCCGAAAGTTTACTTTTGTCTTGTTACCTACGAGTACATTTTACCTACGAATACAGAGTGTCCCCATGATAAAATGCCACATTAATGTTCTTATTAAAGCATTGAATATCGTTATTTTGATTTTAATCTATTGCCAAAGGATGCCTTCGAATCATACACATAAATTCATTTATTAATATGATGATTACGCTTGTTAAACAAGGAGGACAAAATCGTTTTATGTTAAATGAGGCAAAAAAGGCAACTTTTTTAACCTGGTGTGCTCGTAATCTAAATTCCCCAAAAATATGAATATTATAACGCATGAAAAAGAAATTTGCTTCATACCATAACACGCTCATTTTCTAAAAATAGCCAAAATATCTTCGTGATATTGCCGTTTGAAATAATGTCAGCGCAGGAATCAAACTCCCTATGTCATGGATGTATTCGTAAGTAACGTTTAATTTGTTAAAAATTACTTACGAATGCAACACATTTTGTTGAATATCTCCTAAAATCATTATTTGAAAACGATAAATCCTTGCACATATTAGCGTTATGCTATATTCCATCTATTACTAAGTTATCACTCACTAATCTACATACATATTGAAGCTACGACATGATGAAGTGTATACGTAGGTAATGCCATTTTTTTTACCAAACGGGCCTTTTCAGCTTTTGACGTTTCTGACGGCTATACAATAAAAACACTAGGATTTTTGATAATGCATTTCAATAGTAGACACATGAGGGTTTAAGTTGAGCACACATTTTCAATCGTGTGATGATTTTTTCAATAAGGTTATTAGTGCTAAAAAATGTATTCGTAGGCAACGCTTAAAATTTACCACTAGGTAAAAAATCACCAAACATCACATGATTGCCAGTTACTTACAAAAACTCATATAATGAGTCCTGACATATGCAACAACTTCCCATGTAAAAATAAACCAATTCGTATCAAGTCTTCATTCTAAGATTTTAACCGCTCAAAAAAACGTTAAGAGATTTTTTCAAAAGTGGTCAAAAATAGCATGTTTTTTGTTCCTGTAGAAAAAAAATATAAATGCAATGGTCACAAATTTTGTATGGCGCGAAAGGTCTCGCCAAGATGCATCTGCTCAAAGAAAAATTGAGATTGTAGGACCTTTCAAAAAAATCAAATAGGTCTGAACATGCCGTGTACACTTTTCGTTGGAATCGACCATATCTTTAATTTTGGCTGTAGTTTACTGACAGAAAAAAAAAACTGTTAAATATGTTATTTTTGTATCAAAGATAGTAATTGACGACTTTGTTTTTCACGAATTTGACTATTATATCTGAGTCATCCTAACCAAGCCCCAACAAGATCAGTCTCCAGTTTTCTTTCATTAGTTAACCTATATATTGCTTACTTGAACCTGGTGGATCCTGTATTAACTCCATAACGGGGATTGCAAAATCTAAAAGGGGACAGGCTAATTAGGTCTATCTTGATACAAAACCATAATAACTAAAAGTAACACCAATCTTTCAATTTTCTGCCTGGCATGCCGCTGGCATTGCGCTACACGCAACGACGTGGTGTAGCAGAGATGCCAACCAGTACCATTTTTTCGTATTTAGTACGTTTTGTTGATGAAAATACGAAAGTACGTTAGCAAAAAAATACGTGTTTTTTTTTTTTTTTTTTTTTTTTGTGTGTGTTATAGTTACTAACCCAGAACATGGCAAAAACATCTCTTCAAACGTTGTTATGGACTGAACCAACTTTTTTTATTGACGCAAACAACCATAGAGTATTTCACAAATTGGCTTTGTAAGAAAAGAAGATTTTTGTACCTCGAGGTTGGCTGTAAATGTTAATGGAAAAGCAAACATTGTACTTGCCCGTTCTTACCAGTACAACATTTTCCTGTCATGTTAAAGGTCTGGGGCCCACGGGCTAGTGTTAGTGTCAAGTTTTCGTAAAAATCGGATTTTTCTCTCCAAAATCTGAATTTTAGGATTTTCAGTCTGTTTTTTGTGTCAAGAGGTTGGCATCTCTGATTTAGCTGTATAAAGGTGTTATGTACATGTTATAGGGACTTTTTAATGAATATATTACTGTTGTCCAATCTATAATGGCAACCATTCGGCGGTTGCTCAGCTTATAGGAATGCCCGCGAAATACACACAATGTATGTACGTCAGCATATCTTGTATGCTAAAGCACTATATTATCCAAAGAAAAAGAAGAATGACTGTAACACACAAAGCAGACAATGTCAGAAAAAAAGTCCGAGTTCACACGATCAAGATACAATAATTGAGTTCCTTACAATGAAGACCGAGGTGGAAAATGCACGGAGTGCAATTTTGAACAAAAGTGAATGCAAACGCAAAGTCGATTCAGCCCTCAATACAAACAAACACAAATATTGCTTAAAAGGATCTTTTCACATTGTCAAAATCCACATAATATAACTTACTTTGAATAATAGCGGTTTTCACATACCTCAAATTGTTATCGTATTACCAATAGAAGCATGGAGCAGGTTTCGGTTTTCGAATTTCTATTTTGTTACATGTACAAAGTAAGTGCAGTGACAATAGAAAATACCACTTCGCATTTGACACTCGTTGATTACTCGGTCATATATGACATTCATTTACCGTGGAATTTTCAAACATCACTCATGGACATATCACATCACACAAGTACACATTTGATCAACAATTTATCAGATTCTGCGTATATCAACAATTTTACTGCTAGATCCCTTTACTTGTAAAATTGAGATATATATTTTATTACAGATGTAACAGCATTGTTGAAAGATAATAAAACAACTTATGCGCTGACAAAAACAATCTGTGAAACGGCTCAATGTATATATATACTGATCTGAATATTGACATTGTATATATCATTTTAGTACAATTATAGTAATGTTCCATATGGAACGCACAAGGTTGTTATCGGTTATAGTCCCGAGGACGAAACGGTCTATTTTTTTTTATTTCAGAATTAAAATGTTCTAATGTACATTACATGTATTTGGAAGACATGGTTAAATGATGGCGATGTATATTATATACAAGATATATGTAAATATTGAAACTACAGGCCAATCTTTAATTAGTAGTGCTCTGTAACATGCAGTCATTGGTTGTACATATTCTCATTTTAATGATCATTGATACTATAATATAGTTGCTTTAAAATGTAATGTTCCTGACTTTGTTAGGGAATGTGCCTCCCTTTTCGGGATGATTTTTTATAATGCACATGATGTTAACTACTTGTGGAAACATTTCAATGAGGCCTTTATACAACTTTGTGATGAATGCACACCCTATGTGTCAGTTCGAAAACGGGCTAATGGAGCACCATGGTTGACAGATTAATTTTTAGATCTATCTAGGCAACGTGACTTAAACAAGAAACAAATTGTATTTGAGCACGAAGATGTTATTATTGTCTTTGAACAGGTAAAGCAGTTTAAGTATCTAAGGGATGCACTTGATAAAACTCTCAAGTTTGATAAACAATGATAAACGCATTGATTTG
>JBAMJV010009220.1:32500-44045 GCA_037951105.1 Echinarachnius parma
TTCCACATTAAACGATATAAACAGAAAGCGCAAAGGATTTTGCCAGGGTTTTTGTTTCACTGTCAATTTGTTCATTTTCAATTTAAAAGATTGAATAATTTTGCCCCAAATCGCATAAACGGATCGACGTCCTTACTGGTTATATACTTGCATCCAGATTCCCGATTAACCCTACAAATGCCGGGCTATTTGAGGTCTTCCTACGGCCGGGGGGGGGGCATTATGGCCCCCACCCTTAAGATCTCGGCCTACATAGTTAAACTATGGTTTTCACTACCCTTTAGAGCATTTGGAATAATAATACGACAAAAAAATTCGGAAGAGCCAGGTATAAGTGAAAACGAATAATGAATAACGAATACGTGAAAAGCCTCTTATCATAATAAGGAGCCGTTAAAACTCAAAAGATCCTGTCTAAAAACTAATTAGTTTCAACCATTATTAATTTAAAACATTGTGCATGTGAAGTTTTGTTAAAATAATGATTCAGTATAGAGAGCTGCATCAACGACTATTTAAAAACATCTTTTGTAATTTTTTGAAAAGTGTAAGCATTTTTGTCTTTCTTTTTTCATCGACTGGTTCAAATTATTGAATTATTGTGGGGCCCCACAATAATGGCCAACTGTTATCTCAGATTTAAATTTCAAAGTAATCTACTGTTGAGACTTCGGTCCCACGAACGGGACAAATATAAAATCAGCAGATAGATACCGGAGATCTAAAACATAAACACACACAAAAACAAACAAACCAGTATACAATAAAATGGAACGTACATATATGGTTTAGAAGGCGCTTAAAACAAAAGATTGTGAGGTAGGGGGAAGCTGAGTGTTTGAACTGCAAGACCACACACATATTCAGACAATACAACGTTTGCTTGATTAAAATCGGTTGGAAATAGCTGAAATATCAATATTAATATTCTGAAATTATCTTTATAGCCTAAATCCTGCACATTTTAAACAAATAGACCGAAGTTTTGGCCGGGTTTATTGCCCTTCAAAGGGATAATGTCTGATCACGGATTTCGCAGTGGGTACAGATTTAGCGTGACACCGGGTCGCGCGATCAATCGGGCATGGAGCGATTAATATAGTGGAATTATTAGCGGGCTCCGCGCACATTACAAACACATATCAGTATGAAACGTTTACAGTCTGAACTAGCATGCCTAGTATAGACTCTGAGAGGATACGTTGTACGACACACATTTATTCTACTTCACGGCCATTTTCACGGTCACCTGTTTCTGATCGGATTTCAATCAAACAAATATCGTTTTGTTTAGACATTATTGTGGTCTTGTAATTCCTACTCTCTGATTATCTGTACCACACAACGTTATTTTTAGAACTTTAATTAATTTGGTATACAGAGCTAGTCTAAAAGATGGCAAGTTCTACGTCTGAACAGCACATCATGATCAGCTACCGCCAGGAGTCACCATCACAAGAAATCATGAAGGAATTAAAAAGGCAGCTCGAAGAAAAGGGTTATAAACTGTGGATGGACGTGGATGACATGCGTAAGTAAATCAGTTAAATGAGAATAATTATTGTGATAAGGTTGTGGTTCTTGTGCATGGCCATGATGGTGGTAATGATCATGGTGATAATAAGTTCATCAATAATAATAATAATAACCATAATGATAATGATGGTGAATGCAATGCAAACTAATAATCATATCATAATCATATCATTAAAATCTTTGACGATTCAATAATTGTCTTGATTGGATTCGAATGTGCACGTTTACATATAAATGGGTAGTTAAGTTTTGGTATAGATGGTGCTTCTAAAAATAATTTGTTTGTGAGGTAATGAAAAACTGAGTGTCAGATTTGAAAGAGCATACAATGTTAAGGACATTATAAACTTTATTTGATCACATTCGGTTCAGAAACAGATGAAATATCAAGTAATATATTTGATAGGAATAAACTTATTAAACTTATTATGTCTATTTCTGAAAGTATATTTAAATCAGAAATGCTATTATCCTTTGAATATAATGTACAAAAATGACATTTTTATTACGTAATCACCATGCGTCATATGCAATTGTAAGGCATATATGATGGCCATTTTGTGTAGGGTACAAATCGGTACATATTGCTCCCTCTTTAATTTCTTTATTTTAGAACCAATGACTCTCATATTTGGCACATATGTAGAACTAGTAGGGCTCTTCTGTTTGCAATAAGTAGAATTTCAAAAGGTCATCATATGAGGGCGCTATTTACTAAAATTTGATAAAAACATACAAAATCCTTTAAATTCCGATAAAAATGTTTTTTTTCTCTATCTGCCTGATTTGTATAGACAACTTGACATTTTGTTTGCATTATTATGCAACTTTACTTTTCCATAATGAAATTAAAGACTGTTATGTTGTATCTTTTATATTTTACCGTATAGATAAGGCATAACTCCCTCTAGATTGTATACCCTAAAAGTGCAACAGGGAATACAGTGCGCTACACACAATTAACTATTTCGATTATTTATTCAATCCTAACCTGAATCTAGTCGTGAGTGAGATTTTCGATAGCATGTTTATTACGATATAAAATTAAGGCAAAATGTGTGGGGACGTCTTGCCAGAAACTTTTTTATTTTTTTTATTTTGTATTATTATCTTTGGCATCACTTTTTTTTCAGAGAAGAGAACAAATACGTCTCGTTGACAAGTTCATTATTTGATCCCTCCTAAATTATGAGTTTTTGTCTCTAACTGATGGTTCTGTGTTGACAAATGGATTTTGCTTCATCAGTATTCAAGTCCATACTTACGAGGACGATTATAATATATTGTTTAATTTTTACGGGCTAATTAAGGCAAAAACTGTCTGAATGTGACCTTCAAAGTGAATTAATAAAATACATTGCGATATGATGTTTTTTACGTACCATTTGTTCAGGCCTGTTAATCTAGCACTGGATAAGTTGTTTCTGTCTGAATATATTTACGAATAAAAACATAACAAACACAAAATACATCTAGTCAGATTTAAAAAGAAAAATTTTAACTCTATTACTTGTTCGCTTGGACCACCATTTTGGTCAGAAAAGGGAACAGCATACTACGTCTCATTAACAAGGATAAACATTATTTTCTTAAAATAAAAAAAAAGTTCACATTTGATAATACGGGAACTTCATGTTTATAAGTTTGGGGTTACCAGAGAAACAGAGAGTTTACAAAACTTATAGGCACAGGAGCAGTCTGTGTGTACAGAATTGTTTTGTATCTTCTGCAGCTCTTTTTCTTTAATAAAGATGAAGCATACTATTCATATTCATCAAGCAGGATTTTACATCAATGTTTATTTAGAGCAATTAAGTGGAGACATTCCATTAGTCATTGACACATGTGAATGGTAAAGATAAAGTTGTAGCCGTTCAATATAATTTCGTCTTCCTCAGAACCCTATATTTGGAAGGATCACGGCCTGAAAAGCCACTATGGCAACATTGTTGATATCGATTCGCTGTTTTATCCACTGTGTGGGAAACGGTGGCAGAGCATACACACTTTTAAGCTTAAATAACAACGAAGGAATGAACGACACATAATATCTGTCGAACTCTTTCCTTTTAAATGTATTTTCTTTAGGAGATATCCATGGCATAAATATGCTACAAAGATCAATGTGGCCATGTCGATAACAAACGGTAAGAAACCCTGGTCAACCATCATCATCAATGACCCGAAGGGGGAGGGGGGGGGGGGGGGTACTCATGTATATTTGCAATACAGGTATGGGTCGCTTCAAAGACCCCTGTTTTTACAGCCGATCCGGCCGCTCCTAAGGTTCCCATTTTCATTTTGAAAAAGCCAATCGCCGCTCCTATAAGTCTCATTTTCATCAAAACAATACAGGGCCGCTTTCTTTTCAGAGCTCTGCCTCGATAATAGTTGGCGATAGACAAGTGTTGGAGATAAGTCTACCTTTTCTACGTGGTAGGATATCTCCCGTACCGTGATTATCTGCTGCAGATTGATAAACTGTTTGCTTTCAAAGGAGATTATCGGTTGTTTGTGTTTATTACCCCCACCTTTAATAGCAGTTTGGAGCTTGTTTCATTCATCATTTCGTATCACCATACAACTTTCTGCCAATGTCGGGCAAATCTGAACGCTACATCCTTGGCCTCTGTCGGATCTTTGATTGTGCACATTCCATGTACCATATCACAACTAAGCAGGTGGTCAATGATCTGAGGGGCTTGACCGCACTCGCATTCTGATGCACCTTCGATGTATCCCCAGTTCAACATGTTGGCTTGCATCTTCCCACGCCTGCCAAAGCCTATTCCGGCTACGCAAAGTCACCCAGGGGTGCATGGTTGAATCATGTGGACAGTTTCTCTGATGGCACCATAGGCGTAGGCTACCGATATGTCCTAGAGCTCAGCCTCTCTTCCCAGAGTTTGAGCCTTCTTGAAGACACGCTGTAATCCAGGGGTTCAACAGATCATGAAAGGAAGCTTTTCCGTGACTTAAAGCGCCGAGGATGCAGTGGGTGGACATGGAGTGGGTGTCCTTCACCTCTGTTTGTCTCAGTCGTTCCTCCTGGCTAGCAGCAGCCCTCCTTATTACAGCTGGAATGCGATGCCAGAGATCAGGTGTACGTTATCAGTTCTCGTTCGTCTCATACATCATGATATAACGGCAACTTTTGTTCTTCTTGGCATGTGCTGAGCTTTCCCTCACCCGTGAAGACATATTCTGCAACATAGTAACAGAGAGTCAGAGCTGATTGTTGTTTGGTTTGCACCCCAATTGGATGTGTTCAGTTTGTCAAGAAAGGCATTCGTGGAGCTGACCTTCCTTTGAGCTGGGTAATACAGGCCTTGTACTCTTGAAAGATCTATCTAAGGTCACCCCTATGTAGACAGGACTATCACAGTGTCCCCGTCTAGTTCCATTCCAAGTGATCTTCAGTTTCTGGTTTGCATGTATGTTCTTCAGATGAAAGGCGCATATTTGAGATTTAGTTTAATTGAATTAGCCTTCAGATGGTTCTCTTTGTAGTACAAGGAGAGGTTGGTAAATCCCTCACACAAGGTGGATTCTGCCTTAGGGAAGTCATCACTGTCATGTATGGGCCGTTTAACGAGCACGAACTCGTGCACGTTTTTCCGATCATGTGTGTAACTGACTGTGGGTGGTGATGATACACAGGTCGTCTAATAGATGAAACACCTGGTCTCAGAGTAGATATAGGTTGATCGTTAACATAGATGTTGACATGGGCGGCGCGTAGATACTTCCGTATCACCCCCTCCCCCCTGATGAATAGGTATCAATGACAGATCTACGCCCATGGATGTTGAACAGAGTTTGGCCAGAATGCTTCCTGCGCCAACGACACTTCTTTCCAGACAGCTCGACGAAGAAGCGTCTGTTTTCAACCAGGGTCTTCACCATGTTGGTCAAGTGCATGTTGTTCACATTCAGTAGTTTGTGTAGATTCTGTGCACAGTAGCATAAGCTGCACGAGAGGTCTACAAATACAACTCCAGTTAAGACATTTACTGGAAAACATCTTCTATATGTTGGGTAAGGTTAAGCAGCTGTCTTGTGCAATACTTCCTAGGCTGGAATCATGCCTGCTCCTTCATCAGCGATGGTTATACAACTGCACTTAGGTGGGTGACTGGGTGGGTCAGAATTAGTCGCTCGAACAGCTTAAAGGTGTGGGAAAGTGAGACTGGTCTGTAACGCTTTGTTGCTGATGGGTCTTTTTTGGAGCTTGCATGGCATGTTCTGATGGATGTCGTTCCACGACAGGGAAAGTGTCCTCCCAACAGTTGTCCACACATGTAAATTGTTCAGGATTGTAGTGAGTGTGATCTTAATGTCAGAGATTACTTTTTTTTTTGTGCTCTTGACAACAATTCACAGGTTTTCAGCATAAATTAAAAATGCTTCAGCAGTTTGGTTAAGTGAAATCAATTGTAATCTCATTTACATGTTTAGGATGAGTCAGTGGCGTACAGTTCCATATGCATACATGTAGACAGCCAGTGGCGTAGCGAGGGTCAACGGATTGGGGGGCACAACTGCGAGGGAGCGTAGCGCCCGAGGGGGGGGGGGGGGGGGGAGGGTGTGGGAGGGGGGTGTCCCCCCTCCCACGGTAGGGAGCTTTTGCAAATTTTCACTTGAAATAATGCAATCTGGTGCATACCTTGGAAGGAAATTTGATAATACTGAATTAAAGAAATCAGGACTTAAATCATCTCCCTCATGATAAAGTATACAAACACAATCGAACCTACATTACGTGTACATGCACACACACCAGACTCAATTACGCTCACGTGGTATATATCCGTGCTTGTCTATACTTATTGGGGGGAGGGTGTGGGAGGGGGTTTACCCCCTCCCACATGGAGAAATTTTTGAAATTGGTGTTTAAAATATGACTGTAGAAGTATGGTCATTATTGTCTTTTTATTTGTCATTGTATTATAATAGTGAACCTACTCGTAACGTATTTTTAAACGGGAATATCGATATAGTGATAGTGATATATAGTGAAACTAAGCAAGGGCGTCAACAACTTCTCAAAAGTGGAGGGGAGACATTGCGAGGAAGCGAAGCGACCGAGTGGGGGAGGGTGTGGGAGGGGGTGTCCCCCTCCCACAGTAGGGAGCTTTTGTATTTTGGGGCGTGAAATTGTGCGATTTGGTGCACACCTAAGACAGAAATTTCACGTAATATGAAGTAAATAAGTATGGAACCAAACATACATGACAAAGGGAGGGGGACAATCTCCTCCACTTTCAAATGTGGGGTGACATGATATTCCAATATGATTTGCGTTCAGCGCATATGGACCGAATTTACTGAAAGATATATTATTTCAGATTATTTTATTTTCCGTGACGGTGTGCTATAAATGAGGGTTTAATAAACTTCGTTTGAGGTGTGCGTTTGAGAAATTACACTGCTCAACACAGATCGAAAAGTGAGTTCAAGCAAACCGAAATGAAACTTGCAATATGAGAAACAGTATGCGCGCGAAGCGCGCGGCAAAAAAACGATATTTACAGTCCTTTTCAAACAAAAAAAAACAGCTATTTTGAAGATTAATTATTGATAAATATGTCTTTCCCCTCTTTGGCATTATATCACTCGATTTTTTTCTTCCTTATTTTCAGATTTTTTTTTTTTGGGGGGGGCGAAATGATATGCTCGCCCCCAATATTTTCATTGGGGGGGCGACCGCACCCCTGCCCCCCAGGATCGACGCCATGGGAGGGGGTGTACCCCTCCCACTGTAGGGAGCTTTTGCAAATTTTGGGCTTTAAATTGTGTGATTTGGCGCATACCCGAGACCAAAATAAGTGATTTGTATAGTTCAAGCTATATAATCAAACATACATAGTGTATGCATATTAAAAGTGGGAGGAACAATCACCTCCACTTTCAAATGTATGGGGAGGGGCATGTCCCCCCTCCCCGTCCCCTGCCTGTTGTCGCGTGACTAGACCCATGACACGGGTCCCTTGAGTTAGTTTCAGTAGGCCTATGCTCAACTGATGCAGATGTCGACTCTGGAGAAGATGACTGGTGCTCCTTCAATCATGATCATCAACAATATGCCTAGATATGCATCATGAATTAATGGAACTGGTGCATTTGCAGAGTGAAGAAATTAGTAAAGGAAGTTTGTCTTTACCTAGACATTTAGGACTACGTAGTGCAGCTATGCGCCTTTATAGCCTGCATGAAGGACGTCAAATGGTCAAAATTATCTATAAAAGCGGGAGGCAGATTCTAGATCCTGAAAAGGCCCTTGGTATGATGGACGATTTACCATGTGCTAGGAAGTTTGTTAGGCCTATACGCGCTCTATGTCTTCTGAAGCGGTGAGCGTCGATCATCGCGCACGGGACTGAAAATTTGTATAAGGTGCTATATTGGAAGGATTCTTCAAACTGATATATGGTGCGCTATTGCTAATACTAGGGAACGACCGTTATGTTCTTCTTTATTATCGTTGATAACATCATTATCATCACACATTTAATAAAACATGATAATAATGAATAATATAGACACATTTGGCTAATGTCGGGTCGTCATTTTTTTTTTTTTTGCCAAATGATTGGGGGGGGGGGGGGGGGGGGGGGCACGTGCCCCCCCCCCCGTGCCCCCCCCCCCCCCCCCCCCGTAGCTACGCCACAGGCCCCTGGGCACTGATGGTTATCAACGAGGAACCAAGGCATTGCTTGATGCTGGAAAATAGTTTTCAATTTTTTTTTTATTTTTTATCATTGATATGCACTAAATGCATGTATCGGAGGAGTAATAACATGTTGTATGTTTTCAACGAAGTCATTTTAGTATTTTAGATTCACTCTCAGACTATTGGCATTATTATGGTCATACATTCTCATTTTGTCCCAAAACTATTTTATAATTTAAACCATAAATACCACAAAGGACAAGTTAATTTTCCTATCATGTCTTTGATGTCCATAATTTAACTTTCCTTATATATCTTATTGAAATAATTTTGTTATTTTATTCGTTATATTATTTTCTTATTTGACAAGAATATTTGATATTCCTATCAATTACACTAGATTAAAAATATGTTAATTTGACACAAACCATACTTGCAAATATACATGCAATGCACACAGCGCAGAATATACAGTATTATAATTACCAATGGAAAATACTCTGCAAATTATTATTAAAAAAACCTATGAAAATCTACCCTCATCTCTAGTGAGACTAAACATCTGGTGAAAAGACAAGGGTATCAAATTCACACTATTCAAACAGTATATTTTTGCTTGTACACGCATAAATACTACATAATTATAATGCAGCTAGCATGCGCCGATGGCTTGCAAATAAGGTGGTAGTGGGTTTAGAGAGCTGTGTGAAATTGGCACCGTTTGTTACCCTCTATTTTAAACGCCGTATAATTTAATAGCATTGTTTTTCTCATTTCATAGAACTAATGCCGGTAGATTTTGTCACGTATTATGGCCTCATGGTAAGAAATTTGATATGCTACTTTGTTTGTATAAATTCGAAATAAGCTATATGATTGTATACGCGTACGTATCATATAGACTTGACATTATAACATTCCGAATGGATGATTTTGCATTTCTATTGATGATTACAATTTCTTTATCAATATGGTATGTAATGTTGTATACATGTACTCATTTCTTAAGTACAATTACGGCCATGTGTACCATAATTATGCTGATGATTTCTATTAATTAAAAAGGGAGCTCTTCTAGCATATTTTACCCCATTTAAACGTGCCTTTTATGAGCAGAATTATTGTGGATAAGTCTATATTAGAAACATATTAATATCTGTTAAATATTATATGTTTGTCGGCGATGAAAATAATTGAAATCAGTCTTGAATCAAAAGATATGAAAGAGAGAGTGAAACCGAGACTTTTAAGCAAACAAAGTTTTGACAAAGTATACGCTTGCCTGGGTGTGTTTGAACAAGTTTTATTAACGGGAAATGGTTTATTAAATCACTATTAGCCTTTTACAAGTTTGTAATTTTGTTATGTCAATATCTAAACCGGGTGTTTTCGACGAAAAGGAAAACACTTGTCGCTTCTTCTTTTTTTTTGTTTACGGAGGAGAGAACGACAAGTGTATGATACGCGGTTAGAAGTTCTGTGAAGTTATTAGAAATTAATTCATTTTCAGTTTCTGTATCGGTTTTCCCACTAATATTAGGCAAACCCAAGCATGCGTAATACAGGAGAGCGCCGTTCGATTGTTTGTCTTATTATAACTCGCTCCTCGCTCTCACGGTCGGGTCTCAGATATTAAAATAGCCAAATAATGATAACGAGTGGAACACGTGTATGCCACAATCTTATCAAAATAATATTTCATTTACTATAAATGATAGTATTGAACTGGAAGAGGGGCAAATTCCAAACCAAAGGGTAAAACTACAATACCATTGTATAGAGATATTGAGTGAGAGAAGGGCGAGATAATACATGCGGCTAAGACAGCAGTTGGTTTTAAGCCATCTTCTATGGACTGTGGCAAATTAATTACTTAGCTCGTGATTTAGCATTGGTCAGGAGCCAGCCTGCCCAAGATTGGGGTGCTCTTTTGTGATTGCATGGTGCTGGTTTAGGATCAAGCGCTTCAAAAGCTTAAAAATGTGGCACAGAAGGCAGATGCTAAATTATTTTATCATTCTTTATGATAATTTCCTGGCATAAAGATAGTGATACTTTGGCATTATATCTGATCACTACAGAAAATGAGACAGACGGTGTAATGCTTAAGTTCCATGTTAAAATTCGAGGTATACACTATTTTGTCACCCGTATTTGCTTATACCATTTATTTAAAGTAAAGAAAAACAAACAGCATGAAATATGGAATCTAACTGACATGAGCTATTGCCACAACCATTCTTTCACAGGCCTTCATGCAAACAGATCATTTGTGAGGTGTCAGTGATTAACTGAATGTATTTAGTATCCCGTGTAAATGTATTATGAATATTGAGACATAGTACGTTTATTTTAGTAAAAAATAAGAGCGCAAATGTTGCAAAAGGAGTTAACAATTCTACACACACAGACATTCCCCTGCATGTGCCTCTATAAATTCCAGACAACTTTTCATGATCTAAAACATTTTTCAATGTGGACGTTAACTTTAATTTGCATTCAATTCATTCGTCACTTTCTGTCACCATGGTAATCATTTAAAGGCATGAATGTGTACCCATCTAGTTGTCACATGAAGTTTCTGTAACTTTTGGAGGGTAGGTATATCAAATAATGAACTGTAAACAAGAGATGTTCATTTGTTCTCTTTTCTGAAACAAACAAATGTGATGCCAAACAGAAGTATAATTCAAATATTGAAAAACAAGTTTCTGACCAGAATTTTCCAAAAACATTTTGTCTTAACTTGATATTGGAGTACATGCTATCGAAAATCTCACTCAGGACTAGATACATAGGGTTACTACTAAGTGAATAATCTGAAATTGTTTGTATGTAGCGCAATGTAATCCCCATTCCACTTTTAAGGTACACTTCAGTCTGAGTTATAACTAATTTAGACCCTAAAATACACAAGATACAACATAACAGTCTTAAATTTCATTCTAGGGAAAGTAGGTTGCATAATAATGCAAACAAAATGTCAAGATGTCTATACAAATCAGACAGATAAAGAAAAAAAAAAATGTTATCAGAATATATAGGATTTTGTATGTTTTTATCAAATTTTAGTAAATAGCGCCCTCATTTGATGACCTTTTGAAATTATACTTATTGCAAACTCACGAGCCCTACTAGTTCTACATATGAGCCAAATATGAGAGTGATTGGTTCTAAAATAAAGAAATTAAAGAGGGAGCAATATGTACCTATTTGTGCCCTACACAAAATGGCCATCATATGCCTTACAATTGCATATGACGCATGGTGATTACGTAATAAAAAATGTCATTTTTGTACATTATATTCAAAGGATAATAGCATTTCTGATTTAAA
>JBAMJV010009221.1:0-24762 GCA_037951105.1 Echinarachnius parma
GTGTCCAAAACAAAAAGCTTGCTATAATTCCTAAATGTAAGGGTGTTACTGTAGGGGGGGGGGGGGGGGGGGGGGTGGAGGGATCACGTGTAAGCACATGTATTCATAGCCACCCCAATGAAGTAAAACCAAATACATCTCCCTCCTCATTACGATCAAGCTTCGCCACGCTTATAATATGATAGCATGACAAGGGAAACTATTGAGTGAAAACAGAAACGAAATTGCATTAAATAATATTATATATAGATAGATTCATCAAATTCATCAAAACAGAATTGAAATCACATAAAATCAATCCGAACTGCAAAAGTAAGCTAATATGTCACAAAAAGGACAAATAAAGGGAAATTACTCTCCAGATAAAAACATGTAATTTAAGCTGATAAAAGATGTTATTGCTGAAGTGCAAGGATGCTAGGGCAAACACGGAAAAGTATGTACTATTTTGTACTAACATCACGCTATCATAAAAAAATCTCTAATATCCCTTATTCGAATATTCCTCTTGCCATGTTCACGATCGCGCCACACGCATATATACACACAAAAACCGGGCAGATTGTTACTTGCTAGCAATTTAGAGGTACATCAGAGTACCTCTAAATTTTTGGTCCAGTGTCGCTAAAATTTGTCCTATCTGGCTTTGGTGAATAAGAAAAAATTAGCTGGGTGTTAGGTTGTCATTCAACTTCACGCCTTTGTTGTAAGTCCAACAAAGCTCTATTCAGAACGTCCCGCATAAATAGATGTCAATGCATTTAGTCGGCACCGCAGATCTATTGTTGTAATTGTTCGCATTTCGACTAACAATGTCGTGGAATACCAAATGCTTGTGGAATTTAGACAGATGAGTTGTCATGCTAGGCCAGGCCTTGACTACGATAGCGAATTTAGCCTATCGGCCTTTTGTGAATACCAGTTAAGCCTAGCGGACATCGAAATCGTAATTTGATCAACCAACTGGCTTATCGGGGTTTTATGAATATGGCCACTGGACTCTAAAAAAGGAGGACGAGAGAAGACTCCTGAAATTCGAGATGGCATGCCTCAGGAAGATCATAGGAGTCACAAGAATAGACAGAATCAGAAACACAGAGATTAGAAAACAACTGAATATGAAGCTCACTGTAATGGATCGGATATCCCAAAAAAGACTTCGATTCTTCGGACACATACAGCGAATGCCTCCAACACGATACCCCAAAGTAGTACTAGATGGAAGAATAGATGGGGTCAGGCCACGTGGAAGACCTCCCAAAGATGGACAGACTGCATCAAATCAGACTGCTCAAACCGGAATATAAACTCCTACACAGAGGCTGCACACCTGGCAAGGAAGCGAAAGAAACGGCGAGAAATCGTAATGCGGATGCCACCACTCAACCAGCTGTTGGAGAAAGGCATAAGTCAAGTAAGTCAAGTCAATATCCATTTAAAGGTTGGCTGACAAGAAAACTACCTAAAAATTGTGTTTTACTGTATCTAAGGTAGATTTTCATGAAGATTACTAATAAAAACATATTTTCCGCGTCGGAAAATCCAATAAAAAAAAAAAAAACTACTTTTAAATTCACTTTAGTAATCCCCGTAAAAAAATTGAGTCCGGGCGAAGAAAAATGACGTCATCTTTGTGACGTCACATGCAGGCAATCGCAGTATAGCTCGGTCATAGACGTACACGCTGAGTGCAATACTCACGTTGTTAGAGAGATATTATTTCGATTTTGTTCAATATTTGCAAACATATGTTAAAGTTTATATCATGGACGATCTACACTCAGATGTGTAGCTGCAAGCTGCTATATTCATTTCTTAGGAATTTTCAGTTAAGCCTCAATTTACAAGCAAAAACAAGTTTGTTTTACTAGCAAGTCATAGGCTCTGCATGTAAGCCAGCACGTTCCTCCGTGTTGCGGTCTGCTTGTGATGTCATGATCCGGGTTGCACGTGCGCACATTCCCGCTCCGCTATAAATAACCTTTTTAGCAGCATGGAACGCCGATGCGAAAACAAGCACAAAAGTTGCATGAAATTTACCTTTTTTGCCCAACTTAAGGATTTCATTGAAAAAAAGAGTGTGTTATATCAATATAGGCACATATTTAAAGCTATAAACCTGAATCAAAGCCGGGATTTCACCATACCTTTAAAGGGATAGTTGACTTTTGGTATAGAGGGCACTTCACAATATATTTTTTTGTGAGATAATGAAAAACTGACTGTCAAATTTGAAAGAACATACAATTTTAATGACAGAATAAACTTTATTTGATCAAAATCGATTCAGAAACGGCTGAAATATCCATAAACATATATTTTTTATTAAAAAGTCTCCCGGCAAGGGGACATTTTGGCTTTTTAGAAGAAAAAAATGTTAAATGCTTATATACTACTTTGAAAAAAATCTAAATAGGTTTTTAAACAGTTGTTGATGATATCTCTATTGAATCATTATTTTAAAAAACATCAAATGCACAATTTTGTATGAAAAATGGCTAAAACCAATGAGTTTTTTAGAGAGCGCCTTTTGAGTTGTAACGGCTCTTTTGGAATGATAACAGGGGTTTTACTTAGTCGTTTGTAATTGTGTATACTTTTCGAACATAGTGGAGTTATAACTATTAGTTTGTACCGTAATGGTGCAGGTTTTGGTTAGTTTGACCGACACTCAACTATCCTTTTAACGTGATATTTTCACACATTACACAGTGGACATATCATATCACAGCAATACAGATTATATCAAACATTCATCACTTTGTGCACATGTCAACAAAGTTACTAGATCCCTTCAAAATTTTACAATTTATTCAGACTGATCGTATGATATTGGCATATGGTTGAAGCCTCAATTTTTGAAAAATTCTAGTTAACAAACACACACACACACACACACATACATACATATACAAATATATACATACATACATACATGTACATACATACATACATACATACATACATACATACATACATACATACATACATGTACGTACATACATACATACATACACACATACATACATACATACATACAAACATACATACCTACACACACAGTTGAAAAATAAAGGTAAAATTCACTTTTCATAAATCTGCATTTATTAAAGGGGCCTTCCATACGAATTCAAGCTTCTAATGATTTAAAGACAGATATTCTAGGTCACTAAACACAATTTTGTATGAAAAAAGTATGATTGTGGGTTCTTATAATCGGTTTTGAAATTCGAATGACACAAATTCGCGAGCGAGCTTCTTCTCTCCCACAATGCACCAATTTGTGACGTGCCAGATTCACAATGCGCCTATTTATGTTTTCTCACTGAAGCGAATGTGTTCTTTTGATCGGACCAATACAATGCTCGATCATGAATAGTTCAGTCCACGCTGCGCCACTGACCGTGCCTTTGAGCATTACTGCATTGTTGAACCGTTTGAAAATACTTGCCTGCCCGATATTGTAACACGTTTGGCTTTCATTGGAATTTGAATAGACACAAAGTTCTGTAAACGTGGTTATTGAATTTGCTGGCTCTGCATGACCGGCTATTATGAATGACACATGCAGTGATCACAATGCAGTGGCACCGGATTCAAGCCTACTCAAGAAATTGAGCAAAGTGAGGGTACTTGCTACGTAGTGGTGCCATCACACCGAGCTACGCTTCTACTACGCTCTCGGACAATAGCTGATCACAACCACTGGAATAAATGTCTTTTGTTCAATGGGGAATGAATAGGCATGCGTGAAAAGACAACCTCCCAGCCGAACAAAAGCTCAGATCGCGAAACCTCTACGCTTCTACTACGTTCGTTTTGGACGTGTTCAAAATAAACGTGGAGGTGCCACTTTTGTAAAAGGCCACTCCAGCTACTCGTTCCTACAATGCTTCGCTTCGCGCTTCCAAATGTATCAATGGGGATTAGGAGCGTAGTAGAAGCGTATTAGGTGTGACGGGGGTATAAGGGTATCATGATTGTGTGCGGTAAATTTAATTATTTCCTCAGAGTTAATGACATTAGAAATATCTCTAAGAAATCAACCAAAGTGAGTCAAATCCTGAAAATATTCAAGCACATCCCTAGATTTATTTCCAATATACTGTATTTTTTTTAAATCGTCCACAAACAGTGTACCATTTGCTAATGAAATGTAGCTTTAAAATTATACTGTATATGTCCAACATTCATATTAAAATTTGGTACATTAGGAAGAAATATTTTATTTTACTGAGATACATTATTACGTCATTGCAGCTTGTAAATTACAGTGTTTGTGTATATTATGACACTAATTACTTAACTTATTATCTAAATACTTTTCTAAATATTTATGTAGTAAAAATAGACCATTACCGCCAAAGCTAAATTTTGTATGGGTATATACTGTACATATTATTTGCTACTTTAATGAAATACTTGTTGTTTAGTCTAGACCCATTTGGTCTTCCTCCATTTCATCTTCTCGCAACATTATAATTAGTTCTTGTTATAATCATGGTCATGGTTTGTGATCCGATTAAGGTTAGGACTAGATTCAGGTTGGGGACAAATATTGTAATATGGAACAACAGTTTCAGGAATCATATTATATTGGAACATAGGCCTATAGGGAAGACCAAATATATACCAAAACATACACAATAACAACTACATTCATATAATACAAATGCGTGCATGATGAGCATTACGATAGTACAGTGTAATTTATAAAGCGCACGTATTTTCAATATGTTTAAAAGTATGGTGGTAACTGCAAAACCGAATGGTATTGCATCATGTGCTATGATATAGCGATGATGTTTGATCCAAGCATCATTACAATTAATATATTCCTTTTCTAATCTTATATTGCTGTAAATAAATGTGAAAACAATCAATACATTATTTTGAGAGATATTTGATCACACATACTCGTGCTGATTAGAACATTAATGTTAAATATATTAAGCTAATATAATGCCAGCTTGATACTTGAAAACATACATAGCCACAATTAAAAGTGACAATAGGTCAATAAAACGGGACCAGCGGAAATAATGTGTACTTTATATTTATGTTATTACAGCAAATTTTCCAATGCATTATTATATACTGGGCAAAAATTACATAAGAATAATGATTATTAATACATATACGATAGCCCACTGCTCTGTCAGCAATAATAGAAAATTGCATAGGAAAGTGCATACGAATGGTATTATTAAATAGTATACTTGAAGAATATAAAACTACATTGTCCAATGTTTATTAGCACACATGGTAAACATTTACCAAAATAGAGGTGACCCATTATTCAGCAGAATTACCCAAAACTTAAAAAGGCCATTATAGAAAACTTCCACATAAAATTGCGTATTATATAGGGGTATATATACAATACAATAGCACACCGAATTAATAAAACATTGTATTGCCCGATGTACAGCACACACAGCTATTTGTAACACATTTTGTATGTTGGATATACTCACATCCCATTCATACTTGAAATGAAATGAAATGAAATGAAATGAAATGAAATGAAATGAAATGAAATGAATTGAAAATGAAATGAAATGAAATGAAATTAATTTTTTACCAATTGAAACAACAACAACAAAAAAACATTTACAATATAATACAAAGATTCCACAAAATTAAAACTTATTGGTAAAAAAGGAACTAGTAAAGGCACAAAATGCTAGTTGGCCTAGCCCTTATAAAATATGCATTAAATAAATATTGGAATTATATACAAAATACAGAAAAAATCAAGAATGCCGAACATATATATATACAAATGGAAAAAAATCATTTCGAATCTAAAAAATAACCTTTCAGCAATTTACGAAACGTGTGTCTTGACATTTTACTTTTTAAATTATTTGGAAGTTCATTCCATATTTTTGGTCCGATATATGAAATTGCTTTGCTAATTCTAATTTTACTGGAACTATTTTAAATTTATCGTCATTTGTACTTCTAGTATCATAACAATGATCAATGCGAGTACAATAAGTAACTAAGCTTTATGAGAATTTATCGTTTATCAAATCATACATCACTGTTCCTATGACATATCTATATAAATCAAAAATATTAAGGACAGATAATTCCATAAATAATGGAGCTGTGTGCTCCCTTGGACTCTTAAAACATATTGCACGCATGGCTCTCTTTTGAAGCAAACATATATTCATTAAATACGACGGAAAAGTTCCACCCCAGACTTCTAGGCCATATGTAATGTGTGGTTCAACAAGTGTAAAGTACAACAATTTTAAAATTCTTTTAGGCACAAAATTTCGTATTCTATATAATACACCTATGTTCTTTCTCAAGGAGACACAAACATAATCAACTTGTTTCTTCCATGTTACATTTTCATCAATATTAACTCCAACAAATGAAGTGTAAGGAACTTTTTCAATTGTTTCATTATTCATTACAATATTACCAAGAACATCAATTTTCCTGCACCTACTTTTAAATATGATGTACTTAGTTTTCGTAGTATTAATAGTAAGTTTATTTTCTTTACACCAAGTCATTATCAAATCAATATCATTTTCCATCTCAATCAAATTAATAGCATCTCCTACACCCTGAAAAGTATGAAATAAGCTAGAATCGTCTGCAAAGAGACGGACATTAAAATAATCGGATGAGTTAGGAAGATCATTTATATAAATAAGGAATAACGTTGGACCTAACACAGATCCCTGGGGAACTCCACAAGTTATTGGTAGTTTGTCTGAATGAATATTATCATAATCAACAAATTGAAATCTATTAAATAAATAGTTCCTCATCCAAGTTAGAGGCATTCCTCTCACACCATAATTCTCTAATTTATATAATAATATATTGTGATTTATGGTGTCGAACGCTTTAGCAAAGTCTAAAAAGAGTCCAACCGTTGTATTACCCTGATCAATATCATGACAAATTTGCTTTAACAGATTTATTAATGATAATTTAGTACTATATTCAGAACGAAATCCATATTGGTGCTCATACAAAACAGTATTATCATTAAAAAAACTTAATCAATCTATTATTTTCCACTTTCTCAAATACTTTACTTAAAACAGGTAAAATAGAAATAGGTCTAAAATTACCAGGTGTGTCTGTACTACCCTTTTTATGTACAGGAATTACCTTTGCAATTTTCAATTTATCAGGAAATATACCAGTTGAAATTGATAAGTTTATTATATAAGCCAATGGGTGAGAAACGTAATTAACAGCATCCATCAAAATACCAACCGGAATATCATCAAAACCACAAGCTTTGTTTCTTTTCAGGGAACAAATTATATTTCGAACTTCAGTATGAGTAACGGGTAAAAAATAAAATGTATAAGATACTTTCTGACCCAAAAATGTATGAAAGGTACCATTTGTATCACCAATTTTATCAGCAAAATTTTCTCCAATCTGTACAAAGAAATTATTAAACATTTCACAAATTTTTCCAGGGATACTAGATTCTTCATATACACCATCAATATTCATTCCTAACTTTTCTACTCTGCTTGATTTTCCTCCCTTTTTATTCAAAATGTTCTTTATATGCGTCCATACTTTTTTGGAATTTCCTTTATCTTTTACAAATAATTCTTCATAATAATTTTTCTTCGCATATCGCAATACATTAGTCAATGTGTTTCTAAACTTTTTATATTTATTCAATTTTTCATCATTATGGTTTGACAATACAGTTTGCTTATATAACTTATACTTGGTTTTAATTGACTTTAAAATAGCTTTAGTAATCCATGGTTTCTTAATTTTCGGATTAGGACTACGAAATTGTAAAGGTGCATGTTTATCACAAATCCTACGAAATATTATCAAAAACTTATTGTATGCATCATTAACATCATTTGATTCATATACCTCATCCCATGTGATCGTTTCTAGATCATCACGTAAAGCTTGAATAGAATATTGTTTATAACTTCGACATTTTCTCCTAGTTTCATTAATTAACGTTTGTTTATCAAAATAATTATGGAATATTGCATAACAAGGCAAATCTGAAATATCAACAAATATAGTTCCTGAAGTTATTTCACATAAACTAATGTTTGTATAAATATGATCAATTAGAGTTTGACTGTCAGAAGTAATACGTGTCGGCGAAGAAATTAGCTGTTGGAGTCCATAACATTCCATCATCGTCTGAAGTTCATTTGACCTTTCATTAACTATATTCAAATTCACATTAAAATCTCCAACTATGATACACTGAAACTTGTCTAATTTTACATCATGAAGAACACTATTCATATCATTTATAAATTCATCATAATCACTGTCTGGTTTCCTATAGACTACTCCAAATACAATTATATTATCGTTTGTACTAATCTTCAACCAAAGCGCCACTGTTTGCGCAAGTATGAATGGAACTTTCTAGTCTCAGCCAAGTTTGCTCGGCCTAGCCTGGCATTACGCAGATCTATGCTAGACTCAGCCACTGTTATCGCAAGTGTGAATGGAACAGTGGCTAGCATTACTCTGCGCATGCGCATTACGGTCTTGCTCGCACAGAATTTGCTTAGTCATTGTTACGTCACAAATTTAATTGCTAATACTGCCAACGTCGTATTGCGCATGCCCAGAGGCATCAAAGACTAGGCCAGGCCACTGTTGCATTCATACGCGATACTTGTCCAGTGTTGATGCCTATATAGTATGAATGGGTAGACATCGTATCCCAGGCCAGTGCCAGGCCAGTGCCGAGCTAGTGCTAGACGCAAGTAACTGCACTACGGAACTACTGAACTACTGAACTACTGAACTACACAACTGTCAATACGGAGTGCCAAATTCATAATTTGACATGTATTTTAATTGTTTATACAATAATAAGTGTAATGAATTTAACTGATTTATTCATGTATTCATTTAGTAGATTATTACATTATTAAATTAAATATTATTTATTCGTTCATTCATTCATTCATTAATTCATTAATTAATTAATTCATTCATTCATTCATTCATTCATTCATTCATTCATTCATTCATTCATTCATTCATTCATTCATTCATTCACTTAGGCTACATGAAATAGCCCAGTATGATGACTTGAAAAGAAGAGCAATCAGACTGACGAGAGTTTTGATAGTGTTCTTGAATCGCTCTTAATGAGAATTACACGGAGACATTTTCAGCATAATTCCCCTGACATCTGTCTAACCCTAAATATCATAGGAGGCAAAAATATAATACATAATTTTGTTATGTATACTTCCACTTGACATATCCTTTACAAAATTTGAAATGTCGATGTTCTTGAGTTATATTTCAATACGATATAATTATTTACAAAATTATCGGGGCACTTTCCAACGCCCTAGTAATCATCTCGTAAGGTATATCAATGACATAATTGCAAAGGCACGCGGTTATATGCCGCTAACTAGTAAGTTGATAGGGGCGCAGCATCCATCAATAATTATTTAACATTGAATTAAAACAATATACAGCCTTGGAAAAAATTATTAGACTAAGCACTTTTCGATCAATTTGTTTGAAGTTTTACGCTATTTTGTCCATTTTATAATATTTAAAAGAAAAAAAAGTAAATGACTTACCCAAAGGGGTAAAGTCAATGGCGTTAATGATACCTACCACATATTTTATGCCTTCAATTTGATTAAAACCGTGAATTTTATACAAATTGTATGGATTTTTTCCATTCCTTCCATGTACACAAAAGTTATGGGTTATATATACATTTTTCAATACAAAGTTGTTGTTTTTGTTTTAGTCTTGACTATACCATATAAAGGTATTTTTAGTTCATAGTGAAACTTCCATTACCACTTTGATTCTTGGTGAGAGTTGCCAAGTGGCATTATACTCTGTTGGAGAAGCATATAATATTTTGATGCTGACTGCATGTGCTTTAGCAGTGTATCAGGATAGAGGCCATCTTCACCTGGTCTTACTTCTTCGATAAGAGCAATTGACTGTCACTTTGCAACTATATAATCAAGAATGAATTTATTCATAAACAAGCCCCATAACGAATGGAAAGGCATTTCTATGATATAAACACTATACTTGCAGGAAAAAAAACATAAAATGTTTCACTATGCATTTAAACGTGTGTATAAAACCCATACCTTTTTATGGTAGAAATCCATGCAAATATTCATGAAATTCTTGTTTTCTTCAAATTCAAGACATCAAATCTGTTGTAGGCATTCCTAATCCCATTGACTATATCCCCCTTATGAACTTTTGTTTCCTTAAAGGGATCTAGTAACTTTGTTGGCATGTGCAAAAAGTGATGAATGGTTGATGCAATGTATAGTGCTGTTATCTCATATGTCCACAGGGTATTGTGTGAAAATTTCAAGTCAAATGGACATTGCATGGCCAAGTAATGAGCGAAAATGCAAAGTGATATTGGGTGATATTCACTAACTCACTGCATTCACTTTGTACAGGGATGAAAAACTCGCCCGGAGTTTTTCTTATCTGAATACTTTGATCGTACATATCTTTGTAACGAAAGGGAAATTTGAAAAACAAAAACCTGTCCCATGATTTTATTGTTAATACGAATACAACAAGGTATGAGGGAACCGCTAGAATTAAAATTTTATTTTGAGGATTTGGACAATGTTACTAAGTCCCTTTAAAATGTAATTAAGGTGACAAAATAGTGTAAACCATCTAAAGAAATTAGCGAAAAGTGCTTGGTCTAATAATTGTTTCCAAGGCAGTATTAGTTAAGACTCCATCCCATACGAAAAAAGTTACAAAATTACTGATTTTGTAACACTTGAAAAAGAATGGAACCTAACATGATGTCACTAGGAGCCCCACAACGAAAAATACTCTACCAAACTTGCTGTTCTTGGTAAAATTGTTTCATTAAAAGATTCCTTACCCAGTGAATATATTTGTCTTGTTGCTCTGTTATGGGAAGCATCCCGTTCCGGCTTTTGGGGCCACCCTGTGTTCATGGTGTTAGTGTCGGTGGAATTGATTTCTCAACCTTAAAGGGATCTAGTAACTTTGTTGACATGGGCAAAGAGTGATGAATGGTTGGTGCAATGTATATTGTTGTTATCTCATATGTCCACAGGGTATTGTGTGAAAATTTCAAGTCAAATGGACATTGTATGGCCAAGTAATGAGCGAAAATGCAAAGTGATATTCAGTAACTCACTGCACTCACTTTGTACACGGAAGAAAAACTCGCCCGGAGTTTTTCTTATCTGAATACTTCAATCATACATATCTTTGTAACGAAAGGGAAATTTGAAAAACCGGAACCTGTCCCATGATTTTATTGTTAATACGAATACAACAAGGTATAAGGGAACCGCTAGAATTACAATTTTATTTTGAGGATTTGGACAATGTTACTAAGTCCCTTTAAATGTTTCACATATCAAAGCATTAATGTGAGTGCATATTTCCCTTAAAACTATTATGACATGTACTACTTTTACTTTTTCACAAGTACGAATCTGCATTTCTCTCGGGATTGTTCCCTACAGTGACCTCGGCGTAATCATTCTGTTCATTAGAGAAGGTCGGAAATGTAGCTTGGTCCGATTCACCAACGAAGTCATACCCTTCCAGGTCAAGTTCACTGACGCCATCGAGATTTCCCTCTACCATGGATTCGGTGATGACCTCGGTGAAAGCGGTGAAGACTTGTCGAGGCAGAAGTAGAGGGGGTTGTCAACGGTATTTGCTTCAGGCTGCAAACTAGTGCTCGCCTCCGGCTCCGGTGATGGAATCCTGATCCTCTTGTCTCCAGAAGATGCGCTGTTGTTGGAGGATTCATTTTTGTTGCCTTCAGTGGGATCCATCGTAGATATCTGCGTGTTTCCTTGCCCATTTCTCTTCCTGTCTCCTTTTGCCGGATCTTTGCCGCGACAACTTTGAAATATTATAGCTGATGATGAATGCTTATATGCCTTGCTCTTGGGTATACTAGCCATGATATGAAAGCAGTAATGGTTAAAAGCCATAGGACGAAAAAGGAAACAAAAAGTGGTTTGTACTTTATGCTTTTCTTCATTTCGGTGGTTATCTCTCCATTTGATGTTGTTTTAGTAGTAATCACACTTTTCTGTAGATTAATCATGTAAAATCCAACAGAGGTGATATATGTCTTATCGGCATCTCGATAAACTCGACACTCAATCACGCTTCCGTCATCCAGTTCAGTGATCCCCTGCAGCAGCATCGATCTTCCTTCGAATCGAGTCCACGATCTATGTGTTATGTTTACTTCACCATCTGCCCGTTGAAGCGTCCAGGAAATCTGTTCTTTTGTCACACTTTCCCCAATAGAGCCTCTAAACTCCATGTCCCCGCCTCTTGGCGTATACACGCTGTCGATGTAAGAGGGGAACGTGCAATTCCAGAGAGTGTTCAAAATCGAAAAGTCACATACCCCAGGTGTACCATATTTGAACGTGTCATACCTGATCAAATGGGTAACCTGTGTTGACGAACTCGAAATCTCTTCATCCATCACTGATAATCGCAAATTAAGATCGATGTCATTTCTTGGAGGTGGTGAGTCACAAGTTAGCCGAAGTGTAGTGATATCGAGACTACCCGGGACGAGACTCGGTCCAACGCTGCAGGAAGGTGGCTGAATATCTTCCAAGTTGATGACAATTAATTCAAAATATTTAACAGCGTTATCTAATCGACACTCGTAAGAAGGGGGCGCATTATTTGTCACATGAAAATTTAGTATCGATGTTGTCTCATTCCTCACCGCGCTGTATTCAGCAAGTGGTGTAGCAAGAATATCAGGATCAGTACAAGGATCAAGATGTTCATTACACGATGAAATTGTCAGAACACTTGTATTTGTCTGTGTTATCCACGTCACAGTACCTCTGAAATCACCAACGTGACAGATCAAGTCAACTGACTCACCTCGAACAGCAGTGACTCGTGATGCATCCCCTGCTTTTATCCCTAGCAATCCAAGTGTCAAAAGCAAGGACAATATTTTGATTATTAGTATCAGTCTATGAGTAGTATCCATGATGATCGAATCTCACTTTTAAAAATAGCCCTATTTACGTTTTACGCATTTGAAAGAATATCAGATCAGGTGGGGATACCGGCTATCCATGATACTGTCCTGTGATCAAACGCTACTGCATGACTGAACATTACAGAGCTGTTTATGTATACTAAATTGGTAAAACTCAACCCAGATATTCATATTTCAGTCAAATTAACAGTCATTCAAATATGAATATTGACGTAGAGGGCTATTTCTTGAACTACAGATTACCAACATTCATTTTACATTCATGCGATAGAAAGAATACCAGGAAGTGCCTTTGTTAAATTCATTCCTGATAGACCACTTCATTTCGGAATTCTAGATTTCTAGACATTTCGTTACATGCATGTGGGCTACCAACACAGGTTAGCAGTCATAGCCCGTCATTAACGTGGGTAGCTTTGAACGGGTGAATCATCTCGTATACGTGCATTATACTGGGTGAGACTCTCCTACACATGGGACATCTACATTATGTACTGACACTGACATATCAAAACGGATCGTTGATCAATTCATCAGTTGAAGATAATATAAGTATTCGAAACAAGTTAGCATCATCATGAATTTTAGTGTAAATTGTACAATTTCATCAAGATGTTTGTTTGTGATGTTGACAATTGGATTGGTAGGGATAAAAACAGAGGATGCATCAAGAGTCACTGCTGTTCGAGGTGAGTCAGTTGACTTGATTTGTCACGTTGGTGATTTTAGAGGTACTGTGATATGGATAACGCAGACATATACAAGTATCTTGACCATCACATCGTGTAATGAAAATCTTGATCCTTGTACTGATCCTGATATTATTGCTGCACCACTTGCTGCATACAGCGCGGTGAGGAATGAGACAACATCGATATTAACTATCGGTGCTACAAAATCTACACCTCCTTCACACGAGTGTCGATTAGGCACCACTGGCACTGTTCAATATTTTGAATTAATTTTCATCAACCTTGAGGATATTCAGCCCCCATCATGCAGCGTAACACCGAGTCTCGTCCCGGGCGGTCTCAACATCACTACACTTCTACTCCTATGTGACTCACAACCTCCAATAAATGAAATCGATCTTAATTTGCGAATAACAGTGATGGATGAAGAGATTTCGAGTTCGTCGGCACAGGTTACCCATTTGATCCGTTATGACATGTTCAAGTACAGTTCACCTGGAGTGTGTGAGTTTTCAATTTTTAACGCCAACTGGAATTGCACATTCCCCTCTTACATCGCCATCGTGTATATGCCAAAAGGTGGGGACATGGAGTTTAGAGTCTCCTTTGGGGAAGATGTGACAAAAGAACAGATTTCCTGGACGCTTCAACGGGCAGATGGCGAAGTAAACATAACACATATATCATGGACTCGACGCGAAGGGAGATCGATGCTGCTGCAGGGGATCACTGAACTCGATGACGGGAGCGTGATTGAGTGTCGAGTTTATCGAGATGCCAATAAGACAGATATCACCTCTGTTGGATTTTACATGATTAATCTACAGAACAGTGATATGACTACTACAACATCAAATGGAGAAATTACCACCGAAATGAAGAAAAGCAGAACGTACAAAAAAACTTTTGCTGTTGTGTTTTCATTGTGGCTTGCTACGATATATATCTTTGTTGCATTCAAACTTTATCCAGACACTGTTACTTACAACCAAGATATGCTAGAAATCCCAGATATAGATGTTCGCACCAATAACACGAGCATGACAAGTGAACCATCCAACACCTCGAGAAATGGTGCTCTTAATGTTCGTTTCACTGGCGGTGAACGAGCGATTGATGAAGATGGTTATGAGATTCCAATGCGATTAAAAACAGCATCCATGTCAGATAAGAATAGTGGAGTAGGTGAAGGATCCCACATAGACTGCATCACTGGATTTGCTCCGGGAAGCAGTCGATATGGAGATGATGGAGATGGTGATGAAGATGGTGATGAGATTCCAATGCGTCGGGAATCAGCACACGGTGGCGGCGTAGTTGTAGGCCTACCCTATAAAGACGGAGTGTATGACCCTCGTATCATTGGATGTGCCAAGGGTATCCGCTATGGAGACAACGGTGGTATTGATGAAGATGGCAATGAGATTTCCATGCGAGGCAAGTCGGCGTACAGAGCAGTTGACAACAAAGGAAGAGTAAAAGGATCCAGCAAAAACAGAGTTCGTGACTCGACTCCGAAATGTGGCCCGAGAATCGAACGATGTGGGGCCGATAGGGTCATTGATCAATATGGATATGAAGTACCGATAGTGACGAAACAAGTGCGTTTTTCAAAGAGGACCAAGATACGGGCAGTAACCAAGGTACCTGATCATTTTGATCCTAGGAACTGCAGCTCTCTGCAGTCAAGTTCATCTTACCGGGACGTTATAGATAAGGATGGGTATGCAGTACCAATGGAACAACCGTGCCAATCGGAGGAGATCCAAAGAACAGCAGACAAGTCTGGCCTCAGCTCTGAGAACCCAAGAACTGGCCACAGCTCTGAGAACCCAAAAAGAGCATTTTTTGATGAAAGGTTCGATGATGTTGATGAAGATGGATATGAGATGCCTGTAAGGAAGGTGGCAAATCAAGATGAAGAAGCAGTAAAAGGCAGAAAGGCGTCTCATGATGATGAAAATCACCACAAGTATGAAGACATGAGCTCTAATGTGTTGGGTCGACAATACGAATCAATGAAAAACCTCACCTATGAAAACTGAAGTAAATTTCTGACATCCTAAACACTTGTTAAAAAAATAGATAGCCTTTCATTCTTTATAAAGAAGATATTACACACTCTTTAGTATATATATAGCAACATAGAATAATCGAATTATTAACTAATTTCTTATACAAATATAACATTATTGTTATATTTAAATGAAGCACTTACTGTACATCATATAACATAATTATACAAAAAGACGTACATTGTATACATTATGGCGATGTAAATTATGTCTCAAAATCCAGTCTCATTTTCTGCTTACCAGCTTGTAGTGCACTGTACATGACTGTATGCAATTATCTTTTTTTTAATTAATTGTTCACAGTTCACACATTTCACATCAAAGATATGGTTCACTATTCGATTATAATTAATGTATTAATTTAATGTATTATTGTATTAAATACATAAATAGTACGAGTAAAATAGAGTAAATTTGTATTTCAAATAGTAAGAGGGAAAGAGCTATAGGAGGGAGTGGGGGAGGGGTCCTTAGTAAGATTTCTTTCATATTTTATGTATGATTCGTCAATTGTACTCAATTTCATCTCAATTAATTTGATTGTATTGTGTGTTTAATTATAATTTGAAGGAATAAATTTAAACATAAACAAATCTGTCTCACCCATGAGATTTTCTTGTTATTTCACGCAACATCATGAATGCATGAAATTTACATTAATATGCCCATTGGTTTTGCTAGGCTCAGGTTTTATTGTATGGTAACTTTATTGAATACATTATAATGAACATTTCAACAGGAAACGTGGATAAACGTATCAGGAGAATATGAATATAAGGCTTGCATGCAAGGCCAACTGAAAACCGAAACTTACCGCTGTTTGGTCAAGTGGTACTTTGTTATGCTTGAAAAAATAACAATATCGGTTTAAAACCTTTTGCTTCTCTTGAATAACGATATTGTAAAAATGAAGAGAGATAAAATGATTCAAGGTAATACATTGACATGCAATATTGATGATAGTCTGAAACCGAAACGAGGGGTATTTTGATCATTGTAGAATAAATCTTGTTATCCTTGTCAAGTTGGCATTTTGCGGTTTCAAATTTGAATTTTGAAATTTTGAACCCGCCGATCAATGTACAAAAACAATTTTAAAAACTATTTAAGAAATACGTAGAGCGTGCCCCCCCCCCCCCCCCCCCCACAGTACGTAGCTTGCCCCTGTTATAAATAAACCCACTAAATAGTAACTAGAAGTAGTACAACTGCCAGAAAGTCGGGTGTGTCCCCGTGCTTCAGGTTTATGAATAAATAATTAATAAACTATATTGCCATATATCATTAGAATAAAAAGATGATTCACCGAGGCCAACATTCTTACATCAAACCATCCATACAGGGTGGCCCAAACAAACGGAACGGGACACTTCCCAAAATAAAGTAACAAAATGATTACCAGTATGTCCATACGATAGAGTGTCTTTTCCAATGAAAAATGATACCAAGAACGGTCATTTTAGTCGTGTAGTTTTTGGTTTAGGGCGCTGTGAGCAACACCATGTCATGTTCCCTTATTTGTCAATTTGTACCAAGTCAGTGCCTGATAAATGAGACTGCCCGACATACCATTGAACACGCGAGTATTCCGCGCGCCATTGTTAGTGTGCATTCAGCTGTCTTCCGAGCGGTGCCGAGAGAATGGGCATAATTGGTCAATAGTATGACGGGCAGTAAGTCTCATTTATCAGACACTGACTTGGTGAAAATTGACAAAAATAGGAACCTGACCATGCTGACATGGTCTCACTCAAAGCGCTCTAAAACAAAAACTACACGTCCAAAATTACTTTTCTTGGTATCGTTGTTCATCAGGCCCCCCCAACTCAAAATGGAAGTTGGCCAAATTGTTAATGAAGAGAACCACCGATTGTTATGTTAATTCGACTGGCTGCCATGGTAATATTAGCGTAAATTCATTCATAATAATGCGCGGGCGCGAACTCCACAATTATCACGCACGAATTTATGGTATGCCTCTGTTATGACGTCACAATGAAAAACAATATTTTGATCCTAGTAGGGAAATCCCCTGTTTCTTGACTGTGCGCAATTAAATACATGACATCGCGTAACTGTTAGTACTGCGCGTAATTAAAATAATAGAGATGAATTAGAATACTTAAGCGTCTTTGGTATTATGAAGCGCAATTTTGCTGAGAAGTGCGTGTTTAAATGGCATGGCAACTGCAAGTGCGCAATGCGTAATTACTTTAGCTTTTTGCGTAATGTGTTAATTTATCCAATGAATCCACGTCTGATAATTTATTCAAATTAAAAAAATCTGACGTACTACCTCATTTGCATGTCATTCGGTGCGTATTTTCAAAAACTTGCTGATAAAGGTGTGGCCTATCTCTGTGGTTAAAACGCTATACGCTTATTCAGTTGGGGTTCTAGTATTTATATTGTATTTCTGTGTTGTTCATTGGAAAGGACACCCTATCCGATGGACATGTTCAATTTGTTACTTTATTTTGGGAAGTGCCCCGTTCCGTTTTTATTTTGGCCATCCTGTAAAGTGGCTGTCATTACTTATATACATTATGTCACATTGGACCCGACAGGAAACCGCAGTAATGGAAGAGAGAACGGTGTCTCAACATGATGAACATTACCACAAATACGAAGACATGCCTCTAGTGTGGTGGATCATCAATACGAATGCATGTAGAACCTCTCTTATGAGAACTATTTAAACTGAACGCATTACACAGTTAATGTAAAAGAGTAAACTTTTTACTTCATTTCCAATTCGTTGTAAATACTTTTTGATATAATATACATTATATGAATAATATTCATACAATGTAGTAACATAAAATGCGTAAAACTAAAATTAGACCATTTTAAGTTCTTATAATTATAGAAGACTCGATTATTTACTAATTTATAGTTGTATTATTATTTTTGCATTTAAATAAAGCACTTAAATCGTATAAGCTAATTATACAAAAACATAAATTATGGTGGTATAAGTATAAACAAAGTATAAAATCCATTTACATATTCTACTCCAAGTTTACATTATACATGCATATAATTATCTATTTTTGACAAAATTATACTGTTCACAGTGAAGTGTTTATCAATTTAAAGGCAAAATGTTTGCGTGTAAATGTGGTGAATTATGGTAAAAGGTAATTTTTCTTTTATATCATGGAACATGACAAAAATTGAATTAATTTGGCCATTGATGTTGTTAGCCTCATGATGTTTGAGTAGGTTTTGGTGAATACATTATAATAAGCAATGTTTGTAACAGGAAGTGTGGAAAAGGGGAAAATAGTAGGCATTCAAACAATGAGAATGGTTTGAAACCGAAACGTACCGATGTTTTGTTCAGGTACAAGACTTATCCTTGTCAATAAAGTAACACTGTCAACTTGTATTTAATTTGAATGCACGTAATGCCACTACTTCTACATTGAAAATAACAACAATCCAACATGAAGTCGGTATCCATAAGTGCAGGTTAGATGACGAGATTATTCAGTCATTTGAGCTTGTTCTTGTCTATCTAGAAGACATTCAGATACCCACATGTCATGTTGCACCTGCAGTGGTATCGGATGAGTTTCATCTCGAAGAAATCAATTTCACATGTGGTTCCTCTAATGAGGGAACCAATCAAATCTCTGATTATGCAACCTATGCAAACTCCTCCCAAGGTTCATGTGAAATGTCGATTGAAGGTTTGAGTGAAACATGGAGTTGCGTATTCCCGATCCATGTCGACGTCATCTCCAACACCAAGGGGACTGATATGGAGTTCGAGTGCTATGCTGATGACGCGGTAGAGAGCCACATATCGTGGAGTCTGTTGGAGTTATCGACATAGCGAATCGATCATGGATCCGAGGAGGAGGACGATCGATGTTGCTTCGGGAGATGACTACGGATGACTACGGTCGTGTGGTCCAGTGCATTGTCCATCAACCTGGTGACCCAGATAACATCACGTCCGTCAGGTTCTACCAGATTAAACCTGACGGTGACTCTACTCCTCCTAACAGCAGGGGTCCAAATGGAAATGATGCAGCTGCTGAAACTTATACCACTACGACGTACAAAATACTCTTTGCTTTGTTTTTCACCTTATGGTTACTAACCGTCTATACCACATGTGTTGTGACTGTAGCCTCCTCCATATCATGCAAACTCGATTCCGAAAATAAAAAGTACAACGAAGATATGCTAGAAATACCTGATTTAGATGATATCACCCATAACACGACCGTGACAAGCGACCCAACCAACACATCTGGAGGTGGTGTTCTTAACGTTCGTTTTACTGGTATAGTAACCAAGCTATTGATGAAGACGGTTATGAGATCCCAATGCGATTGAAGACAGATGAGAACATCGGACAACTTAAACGATTCAACATAGACTGCAGCACTAGATCTTCTCCAGGAAATAGTCGCTATGGAGACGACATTGTTATTGATGAAGAGGGATATGAGATTCACATACGAGGCAAGTCGGCGTACAGGTCAGATGACAACCAAGGAGGAGTTAAAGGATCCAGCAAAAACAGAGTTCGTGACTCAACTACAACATCTGCTAGGATAATCGGGCGTTCTAGAACTGGGCATGCTGGGAACAACATGAGCACTGATAAAGAAGGATATGAAATACCAATGGTGACAAAACAAGTGCGTTTTTCAAAAAGGACCAAGATACCAACATCAACCAAGGTTACTGATCATTTTGATTCAATGAATTCCAGATCAATGCACTCAAGTTCATCTTACCGAGACGTCATCGATGAGGATGGGTATGCAGTACCAATGGAACAACCGTGCCAATCGGAAGAGATCAAAGAAACAGCAGACAAGTCTGGTCTCGGCTCCGGGAACCTGATAAGAGGATGTTCTCAAGAAAGTTACCATGTTATATACTGGTGAAGATGGACATGAGCTGGCTTTGATGAAGATGGCACATCAATATGAGGAAGCAGTAATGGAGGATAAAAAGGCTTATCAGCAGGATGAACATTACCACAAATACGAAGACATGAGCTCTAGCGTTTTGGATCATCAATATGAATGCACGTAAAGCCTCTCCCATGAAAACCGCTTGAAGTGAAATACTGCACCGGTAAATGCACAAGAGGCATATTCTTCACATTTAGACTTAAACATGTTGTTCAATAAGTAGATAATAACCAAGTCGTTTGGGGGGGGGGGGGGGGAAGTAGACACTTATCAGTAATTAAAATTGAATTTATAATAGATTTTGAACAATATTTTTTAAATATAATTATTGTAACAAAAAACACTGTTGTACACAAAATTAATGTTGCCTTCTAATAAAAACCCATCCTCATTTCTGCTTAACATGTTGTACACCATACATACATATCTATGAAATACTCACGAACTCTGACATTGTAGCGTTAGTATGATATTCATCTATTGTGTGTATTAAGTACAAACATTAATTGTGTAAATTATTGTACAATTGCATTTTAAAACGAGTGCATTTTCGTTTTAATAAGCCCGAGTCATTCCCCTGTTACCACGTGTACATTGAAATGTCCAATTTATGTTGATATTAATTTCCTGAACTTCATTTTAGAGCATGTTCGATGACTGCATTGTAAAGCACATTGTGATAGTTAATGTACACATATTAATTTGATTCAAGCGAATGTTTAAACATGCAATGCCAAATGAAACCCAAAGGTACCTAGGATTTATTTTACTCTATCAAGAAATAAAGAGAAAGCCGTTAAAGTGATCCAAGTAAAGTGTCTATAACTTCACGAAAATTACTTGGAGCTTCCTCGTTTCTCTTCTGCCGTGTTGTTTAGCTTATGGTAAGAGAAGAATAAAATAGGGTTAGATTTTGTAAAATGTCCCTTTAGTATGAAGATAATTATCATTGAAATCATCATCTCAAAACCCTTGCCCAACGGTTTTGGTAAAAAGTACAATTGCCGTAGCTGAACACGCCCGGCCGGCGCGCCACGCGATCACGGACCCGCGCCGGCGGAGTGGCCGAAACCTTCCCGATAGACAGGGCAGCGCAACGAGTCGATGTACCCGACTGTTGAGCCGAGCGCGCGCAAATTCTGTACCGTCTGTATACACGGGTGCGGATATCGTCAAACGGACGATTATTACTGCAACAAATCTACGGCAGGCCATCAGTATACGGTGATAAAATATGAACTCAATATTCGTTTTTTTCACTAGGTAAACAGTGGTCGTTTTCTTTCAAACTTTCACAAATCTTTCATTTGTATTCTACAATGATATTGATATAGGATTGAAGTCTCAAATGTCATTTTGTGCTATATCTGACACTTTACCGGGATCACTTTAACCGGAGTCATTCTCCTGTTATTACGTGGAAATGTAAATATAGCTTTTAATTTCCTTAATCGTATTTTAGGGCAACCTTCGGAGCTTCGGACACTGCATTGTAAAGAACATTATAACAGACAATGTGAACATATTCATTTGATTTAAGGGAATGTATAGACATGAAATGCAAAGTGAAACCAAAATGTACCGCTGTTTTATTCTCCTCGGTTGAGAAATAAAAGAAGGCCGCTAAGACTCATTTTATACTTCGGAGATAATCATGTCTCAAATTTGAGGGCCATTATATAATTTCAGTAGCTCTCCTTTATTTGGTTGATAAATATCCCACAGAAAGAAAAAAAAACATCTCAATATAGGCATGATTGGTATCACATAGAGAAGGCTCCGAAGTACAAGATGTTCTGCAGAACTTATGTAGCAAAACAATCGACTTAACCGCCCTCTAACTCTCACTTGATGATCATTGTTAACAACGTTACAACATCGGTTCTAGACTTCCGGTCTCATTTAAATGCACTTGAATGGACATGCAAGATTAATCAACCAAAACATGCGGATTCATCCATCACTGCAAGAATCGTCGTACTTTTGTCAACAAGTTGAAAGTGTTGGTTTCAAACTCGACGAGATCTTTAAAAAGTGATATCATTGTGTTTTAAAGTAATCCATCAACTTTGTCAAATTCAACAACAAAATTATTAAAAGCTTTCCACTTCTCTTTTAACTTGTTCTTTTGGCTAACGGTCACAAGAAAACAAATAATTTTTCAAATGACTCCCTAATATTATTGGGGAGAATATTTCAATAAAATGAACTTAAAAGTGTTCTGGAACGTTTTTTTGATTGAAAGCAAAATTATGGTATAAATACCATTTTTGAAATATATTGTACGTATACATTTAACATTATCTTAATAAGGGCATGCAATGAGTATGGTTGGAAACCAAAACGTACCGATGTTGTGTTCAAGAGGAAGGCCTATCTTGTCAACAAGGTAACGATGGCAAGTTTAATCTTGTATTTTTTCCGATGCAATAAGAGCACTCTGTAACAAGATATATGGAGAAAGGGCATCGTACGAATCGGTGTTAGGCATGTGATTTGTGAAACCAAAACAATGTACGATGATATTAAAGGTAGTGTTGAGTATTGGTATTTCCAAAAGTGCCCCCGATATTTTATGTGAGATAATGAAAAACTGACTGTCAAATTCGAAAGAACATACAATTTTGATGACAGAATAAACTTTTTTGATCAAAATCGGTTCAGAAACGGCTGAAATATCCATAGATTTATTTTTTATTTAAAATGTTCTTCAACGGCAATCACCGGGCGACATTTAGACTTTTTAGACAAATTTCAAAAAATGCTCGAAGACTACCATGAAAAAAGGAAAGAGTGGGGTAAAAGTCGTTGATGATATCTCTATTGAATCATTATTTTAACAAACATTAATGCCCAATTTTCTATGAAAAAGGGCTAAAACCAATGATTTTTTTTGTATATTAGCGCCCTCTGAGGTGGTTAGGACGAGGGGGGAAGGTTAACAGGGGGGTTACTTTGTCGTTGGTTGGGTGTTTACGGGTGAGTGCTGGTGAAGGGTTATAAGTGTTGTGCGCGTATGGTGACGGGGGGGGGGTAGTTTGGGTTGGTGTAATGTGGATATAGTGAAAGGTTAGATGGTGTTGATATGTAGCTATGTTGGTTTATGTTATCAGGGGTAGGGCAATCTGTTGCATGTGGTGGGTGGAGAGCCCCCTGACTACATGAAATCAAGAATACTGTATTGCTAAAGTTTAGTATTGCTAGTTTGAGGTCTGATATATAAGTTAATTAAATCAATTAAAACATAAGTGATATTCAATCCCCACATTGCATTATGGGAAATCCTTCAAACTCCACCCACCCCAATATGTATCCGCCTTGATTGTCCATGGCTAAGACGTGCTGATAAAGTAAATATTACACAGTCACAGGCCCGTAACCCGGGGGTGCGTTGGGTGCGTACGCATCCCCCCAAATTCAGAAAGGTCCACTTTTTGCCGGTCTCTGTCCACTTTTTTACCAGTTTCGCCTCCACTGTTTACTAATCTCAGGTCCACCATCTAACCAATGGTCAACATCCTAACCATGCAGTGGGCTCAGCCGCAAAATTGCTGTTGACGGACACCTCCCCCTCCCCCCCCCCCCCCCCCCCTTCCCCGCATACACGACTTTAAAACAGTGGTCTCGGTCTCGGTCAAATTTCGGGTTCGGTCTTGGTCCCGTTTTTGTAATTATGCACCCCCCCCCCCCCACCCCTCCCCCCTGAAAAATCCTGGCGACGGGCAAGGTCTGGATATGTGTGTGTGGGGTAGGACGGGGGTTTGTGTATGGGGGTGGTGTGGTTTGGGGTGTTTGGTGATACTACATTTTGGTGATGTGGGTATTGAATATGAAGCAGCATTTTGTATGGGGTTGTTGGGAGTATGAGCATGGGTTGGTGTATTGAGAAGAGAGGGGAAGACAGAAGAAGGGGGGGCGGGGGGGCGTGTGGTGGGGGTGTTGGTACTAGGGAGTGGGAGATAGCGTGGACATGGTGGGGGGCTGGTAGTGGGGGATGGGGGTTTTGTTGT